>PVJD01016658.1:0-19698 GCA_004026545.1 Mormoops blainvillei
TTTTTTTTTTTTGCATGTAGCTGTCCAGATCTCCCAACACCATTTGTTGAAGAGACTATTTTTACTCCATTTTATCCTTCTGCCATCTTTGTCAAATATTAATACACATACAGACGTGGGTTTATTTCTGGGTTCTTTCTTCTGTTCCATCGATCTACACATCTCTTCATATGCCAGTACCAGACTGTTTTAATTACAGTGGTGCTATAATTTAGTTTGATGTCAGGCATTGTGATCCCTCCGGCATTGTTGTTCTTTCTCAAAATTGCTGCAGCTATTTGGGGTTCTTTATGGTTCCATGTAAATTTTTGAAATGTTTGTTCTATATTTGTGAAATATGTCATTGGTAATTTAATAGGGATTGCGTTGAATCTATAAATAGCTCTGGGAAGTATGGACATTTTGATGATGTTGATTCTTCCAATCCATGAACATGGAAAATGCTTCCATTTATTTGTGTCTTCCTTAATTTCTTTCTTCAGGGGTGTGTACTTTTCTGAATGCAAGTCTTTAACCTCCTTGGTGAAGTTTATTCCTAGGTACTTTATTTTTCTTGTTGCTATAGTAAGTGGGATTTTTTCCCCCTGATTTCTGACTCTGATATTTCACTGTTGTACAAAAATACCTTTGATTTCTGAATATTAACTTTGTATCCTGCTGTTTTGCCAAATTCAATTATTAGGTCGAGTAGTTTTTTGGTGGAGTCTTTAGGGTTTTCCCTGTACACTATCATGTCATCTACAGACAATGATGGTTTTACTTCCTCTTTTCCAGTTTGGATGTCTTTTTTTTTCTTTTCCTTGTCTGATGGCTGTGGCTAGGACTTCCCATACTATGTTGAATAGAAGTGGTGCAAGCCCCCATCCTTGTCTTATTCCCAATCTTAGTGGGAAAGCTTTTATTTTTTGACCATTCAGTGTAATGTTGGACTTAGGTTTCTTGTATACAACCTTTATTATGTTGAGGTATGCCTCCTTCATTCCCACTTTGCTGAGTGTTTTTATCATAAATGGGTGCTGTACCTCAACAAACATTTTTTCTGCATCTATCGACATTATCATGTGATGTTTGTCTTTCCTTTTGTTTATGTGATGCATTATGTTTATTAATTTGTGTATATTGTACCATCCTTGCATCCCTGGGATGAATCCCACTTGATCATAGTGTATGATCTTTTTAATGTATTGATGGATGTAGTTTGCCAATATTTTCTTAAGAATTTTAACGTCTACGTTCATCAGCGATATCGGCCTGTAGTTTTCTTTCTTTCTTGTGTCTTTATCTGGTTTTGGGAGTAGGATGATGCTGGCTTCATATAGAGTTTGGGAGTATTCCCTCTTCTTGGATTTTTTGGAATAGTCTGAGAAGGAAAGGGGTTAGCTCTTCCTGAAATGTTTTGTAAAATTCTCCTGTAACTGTCTGGTCCAGGGCTTTTGTGTGCCTGGAGTTTTTTGATGACTGCTTCAATTTTACTGGCTGTTATCGGTCATTCATGCTTTCTACTTCTTCTTCATTTAGTTTTGGAAGATTATATTTTACCAGAAAGTTGTACATTTCACCCACGGTTTCAAGTTTCTTGGCATATAGTTCTTTGTAGTCATTTCTTGCAATCTTTTGTATTTCTGTGGTGTCGGCTGTAATTTCTCCTCTTTCATTTCTCATTCTATTTATTTGCATCCTCTCCCTTTATTCTTGATGTGTCTGCTTAAAGACTTGTCGATTCTGTTTATCTTTTCAAAGGACCAGCTCCTGGATTGATTGATCCTTTGAATTGTTTTCTTATCCATTCAGCTACTCTATGTCCTTTCATTAGAGCACTTAATCCATTTACATTTAAGGTTATTATTGATAGGTACTTATTCATTTTTTCCCTTTGTACTTGTGTTCCTCTCTCTCTCACTCTTTTTCTTCATCTTCTTGAAGCAGTCCCTTTAGCATATCTTGCAATGCTGGTTTGGTACAGGTAGTGGTGTATTCTTTTAGCCTGCTTTTGTCTGGGAAACTCCTTATTTCGCCTTCCATTTTAATTGAGAGCCTTCCTGGATAGAGTAGTCTTGGTTGCAGGCCTTTGCTTTTCATTACTCTGAATATTTCTTGTCATTCCTTTCTGGCTTATAGTGTTTCTATGGCGAAATCAGCTGCTAGTTTTATTGGGGCTCCCTTGTATGTTACTATCTGTTTCCCCGTTGCTGCCTTTAAGATTCTGTTTTTGCCCTTGATATCTGCCATTTTATTAATGATGTGTTTTGGAATGGGTCTCTTTGTGTTCCTCTTGACTGGGACCCTCTGTGTTTCCTGGACTTGTGTGACTTTTTCTTTCCTCAGATCAGGGAAGTTTTCCATCATTACTTTTTCAAACAAGTTTTCTATCCCTTGCTCCTCTTCTTCTCCTTCTGGTATTCCTATTATATGGATATTATTCCATTTCATGTTGTCCTGCATTCTCCTTAACCACTCTTTATTCTTTTTGAGCTTTTTCTCATTTTCTTGTTCTTTCTGGGAGTTTTTTTTTCCTATCATGCCCTGCAGCTCACTGATTCTATCCTCTGCCTCATCTAACCTGCTTTTGATAACTTCTACTGAGTTCTTCAATTTGGAAATTGTATTATTCATTTCCTCTTGGTTCTTGTTGATGGTTCCCATGTTCTTTTCCATGCTGATATACTTTGCAGTAAGTTTTTCATAGATTCCCTGTAGTTTTTTGTAATTCCCACTGAGCTCATTGAGTTCATTGAGCTTCCTTTTAACCATTGTTTTGAATTCAGAGTCTGATAGTTTACTTGCTCTTATTTTATTTAGTGTTCTTTCTGGGGATTCCTCCTTTCCTTACATTTAAGGTTGTTTCTTTGTATTCCCATTATTTTTCTGCCCTAACAAAGCCACAAAGCCCAGGAAACCAAACTAGGACTGCAGAAATAACTACCCCCTGCAATCCCACGATCAACAGTAAATGAACCAGTATTAATTAGGCTGCCAGGTTTTGTTGAACCGATTCTTCTCTCTGCCCAAGGCTACAAGGTTTCTCTCACCAGGTTTATGGATTTTAAGCATGGAAATGACATGATGATTTACATATTAGTATAGATCATTTCATTCAGGGAATAAATAAATGTTTTTAGATGGTAGAAATGACAGGAATTAATGACTGATTGGACATGGAAGGAAGACAGCATGGGAGAAAGGACAATCAGGGATAGTGGTCATGTTTCTGGTTTAGAGAATTAGGTTCATATTGGTAATATTGACCTTTGTGCTGCCCTCTAAATTGTCTACTATGTTTGAGGAACTCTGCTTGGCACTTCTGTGGTTTTGGAAGAACTCTGTGTTTCAATGGAAAATTATGCATTATCTATTGCACACCTTCAGTGTTATGTAATCTCACTTTTAAAAAACTCTGTAGATTGGAAATAACTGATAGAAATGCAAAATAATTCTCATGTATAGACAATCATGCTTGTCTAAAGACAAGCAAATCTAATTCTCTTAGGTGAAGGGACAACTCTTACCCCTATGGAAAAACCAGTTTTCCCTGTATTTGCACATTCATTTTAACACATCTAATTTATAAATATCTCTGTTCCTTGGATTCTTCTTTCAACTGGTTGTGACATTTTACTAGTTTTCTAATTAGGGAGTTAAAATATTTAACTCATATTTACTTTTATTTTCATATGCAAATCATGATTTTGAAATTTTTGAAAGTTATATTTTAACACTGGTGACTATTTTAAAATCTATTTTTAATTAAAGTTGACATATAATATATTAATTTTAGGTGTACAACATAGTGATTAGACATTTATATATGTTATGAAATGTTCACCCCAATAAGCCTAGAACCTATCTACACCAGACATAGTTATTATGGTATTATTGACCATATTCCTTATAGTGTACATTACATCCTTTTGATTTATTCTATAACTGGTAGTTTGTAATGCTTAGTCGCCTTCACCTTTTTCACCCATTTCCCCAATCCCCTGGAGTGTCCACATTTAATTCTGTTTCTAATCCCTTGTGAAATATGTTGATTATCAACCAGAGAAGTGGGAAGCCTCCCTGGGAGTGGCCAACAGGAGTGATAGGGGTCACTGTGGTGCTAAACACCTGTACTTGCAATGTACATGTTTGCACCTGGTTGCAAAAGAACCAGATGAGAGAACGTTTGTGCTCATGGACCTTACATTCTAGTGTGGCAAACAGATAATAAACCAAACAAGTACATAATTATAATAAAGTACATATTAATAAGGGCTATGCAAGAAAGTATATCATGTAATTGGGAAAGGGTAGGATGAAGTGGATGAGATTAATAAGGATGGACAGAGAGAGGCCTTGATGAGAATGATCTCTACAACTTACTTAAAACAACATATCTTTGACTTTGGACTATATCAGAGGCCCTCAAAGTTATGTGCCTGAATAAACCAAATTTATAATCCTGTAAGTTTTCTTAGTCATATCATACATCTCTTCACAGGGGGGAGGGAGTTTTCTACTGAACCCATCTTTTTGTTTTTCCCTTCCTTTTTCTCTTGCAGCAAGCCTACTCCAACCTTATCTCCTACTTTCTGATCAATATCTTAACTTCATCTAATAGGAACTGGTGGTTTACATTCCATGAATCTCAGCTTGGAACAGTAAGTTCAGAGAGAGTGTTCTGAAACAGAGTTTGGAATTAGAAAAATTTCAGATTATACCAGAAGTTTTTCTAAAAGGTTGGGATATTGCCCCAAACAAGCCAATCAGTGGGAATGTATGTGTTGAATTTCTTCTTCTTTGTAAGCGACATTATACTTGGTGTGTAAGACATACAAAAAGAGGAAAGTGTTATGAAAATAAATATTTAACCTGAATTAGACAGAAACTCAACTTATTTGAGAATATAATTAGAATGATTTTACTATAATTTCCAAATTCAGGAGGCTGCATGCAGTTGTTCATTCTATGCCCATAGTTTGGAGAGATAAAGAAAAACCTAGTTGTCCTGGCTGGTGTAGCTCAGTGGATTGAGCACCGGCCTGCGAACGAAAGAGTCCTAGGTTCGATTCCTCAGTCAGGGCACATGTCTGTGTTGAGGGCTAGGTCTCCAGTGGGAGTCGTGCGAGAAACAACCACATATTGATGTTTCTCTCCTTCTCTCTCCCTCCCCCTCTCTCTAAAAATAAATAAATAAAATCTTAAAGAAAAAGAAAGAAAAAGCTAGTAATTATGTCCTTTTAAATACCCTTTTCCCCAACAACTTCCAACCCCTTTGGCCCTGATAGAGAACTACTGTTCTGAGAAGTGCTTTTAAATATCTTTTTGAAAATTCAATTCCTAAATCATGATTTCAGAGCTTCAGCCTAAGGAAATTTGTTTCGTGTAATTGCTAAACTCACCACGTGTATATTAGACACAGAGTTAATCACAAAGCCATCAATTCTATTTCCAATGTGTTCACAGGGAAGACAGTTTACCAGAGGTATTTACCAAGCAATATTTCTTCCATGTATTCCCCTGAGCCTGCACCATTATCACTGGAACAATCTAGCAGATACTGGATTTGATGGGTATGTATGCTGTGGCTATGGGCTTGTTTCATAGTGTATTGTAACCCTACCACTGCTTCAGTTCTTTTACCCTGTACCTCACGTCTACTGTTGCCACATACTCTGAAGATATTGCTTTTTTTTTCTCCCCTCATCCCTCCTACCTCTACTAGATAGTGTCACTGGAGTCAACTGGTGTTCCAGATAATCAAATCCAGGAATGCTGCTGTATTTTGGTTATGTTGTTTCTCTTTTCATACATGATATTCTTTTCTGATCAGCTAAATTATAAGCCTCTTCAAGTTAGGGAGTACAAGGCTCATAAGAAACGCTCCATAAATATTTTCAAATAGATGCATCTCTTATGCTCATTAAATCCTTTATCGTGTACAAATTTTTTTGTTACTGATGTTGAGGACGTTGTTAAAACACCATTGATGCAATTAATGGGGTCACAATTGGAAGAAGGGGAAGAAGTAGTTTAAGGCAAAACAGCTCTACGGTTTTGAAAGTCCTATCAAAATGTAATCTGTTAGGAGTTATGCATTAAATCACTACTAGCCATCAACATCTTTGCTAGATAAATTGACTGAGTGAATTTAATTAGAGCTCCTAAATGAGAGTAAGTTAAAGGAAGGAGCAAGTTTTAACTCTGATAGGGAGGATGCTATGGAACATGAAATATGTTTAGGGGGTGGAGAGAAGGGAGGCAGTCCAATGTTTGGGAGCTCTGACATGAATTTATTCAACATGTATTTATTGGGTCTGGGGTTACATAGGGTAGGGGAGTAGAATGATGGGAGGAGAGGTGAGTGCAATAGTAATAAAAGAGAAAACAGACATCCCTCTACACAGTTTTGAAAAGGCTAACCCCTTGGACATCCAAAGGTTATTTTTTTTTTGCAAGCAGTTTATCTCATCTTTGTTAGTTTGTTTTAGAGCATATGGGGAATTCCCCTGTCTGCTTGCTCCTTATCTGTTCTTGATTCCTTTGCTTGTTTATTGACAGCAGGATTAAGTGCAGCCTGTTAGATTCCTGGTTTCCTAGAAACTTCTTTTCTGAAGCCACAGAAGACTTTAGCTTTACCCTGTAAACTGCCTTGGCTGGGTTCTGGGGATTTACCTAACAAGATATTTGAAGAAAAACTGAGACCCTCTCATGTTTTGGTGTTGTGCACAGACTGAGTTGATGAGGGGGTTAACTTCTTTTCATGCTAAGGTCATCAGGAAGAAAGCAGTTGCTTGATACCTGCTAACGTTGACCTGAGAACTAAGGATTACAGATGCAGAGGAACCTTTGAGCTATAATACTTCCATAGTCAAACTTCACTAAATCCAAAGGGGGGGGGAGAGAGAGAGAGAGAAAGAGAGAGAGAGAGACAGAGAAAGAGAGAAACTATTTGAAGGGAAAACCTCAAATCATACATTCTTTAAGAAGAAAGAAATGCATATTTGTTCCTTCAGAACTAGTATAAACCCTCATATAGCTTGTCTGATTGTAACAAGTCAGTGTTTTGAAGATAGCACAGTATCAGAAAGGCGACACATAGGTTTTGGTACAGAAAGACATGTGTTTGAAACTTGACTGCACCACTTAATAGCTCTGTGTCCTTGATCAAAGACATATGATGGTCACTGCCTCAGTTTCCCAATCTCTAAAATAGAGCTACCATTGTCTATCTCCCAGGGTTTTTAGAATTGGAAATAACATAGAAAAAGCACTAGCATAGTAGTCTCACAAACTAGGTGCCAAGTCAATGGTAGGCAATATTGATATAATATTGTGGAAATAATCCAGATTCTTTACCTGGGAGATGGGCTAGTGAACTTGGGACTGAAGAAGGTATCCAGGCTCCATGATTAGACACTTCACAGAGAAAAGAGATATATTTCATCATGCCAAAGAAACAATAAAAGGAAAAAAAAATTTAGATAAATGAAGAAAGCATGCACGACAAACGAAATTGTATTATGTAATGAGCAAACTTAAATACTCTCATTTATGGAAAATTCAACTGTGAGGAAATCATTTATAATAGTAACATTCATAAATGTGTTAAAGAACTTAGAAATTGCTTATTCTCTTAAGTCGATTGATTCTGCCTCTTGCTTACACTGGTGAGAAGAAATGGTTTGGTAGACACTTAAATGTCAACACTGACCTACCCTGGGTTGAATTATCACAAGTTCTGAATGAGTGGGTTTGTGATACAGCCAGATAAAGTTCTGTTTGTTTTTCCTTTATTCAAAATTTCCCACTTGATGGCATATTATTCTTTAAATTGAGGTAATTTCTATTCAGGCTTTCATCAGCAAGTGGCTTATGTGTACATCTTAAAAAGATTTTTTTCATGGTAAAAGGTACACAACATAAAATTTACCACTGTAGCCATTTTAAGTTTACAGCCCTGTGGCATTACATATTCACATTCTTGTGCTATTGTCATCACCATCCATTTCCAGACTTTTCATCATTCCAAACTGAAACTCTGTACTCATTAAACAATAAGTCCCCATCCTTCCTTTATCCAGCCCCGACAAACCACAATTCTACTCTCTGTCTCTATTAATTTGACTACTCCAGGTGTCTTATCTAAGTTGAATTATATAGTATTCATCTTTTTGTGTCTGACTTATTTCACTTAGCATAGTGTCTTCACGATTTATCTATGCTATAGCATGTGTCAGAATTCCCTTCCTTTCTATGACTCGATAATATTTATATTCATATATACATAATTTTGTTCACCATTCATCTGTTGATGGACACTTGGATTGTTTCACCTTTTGGCTACTGTGAATAATGCTACTATGAACATGTTTGCGCAAGTATATGTTTGAGTCTCTGCTTTCAATTTTTTAGGATATATACTTAGGACCATTTCCAATTGCTGGATATATGGTAATAATGTTTTCAAGTTGTTGAGGAACCAGCAAACTATTTTCTACAGTGGTTGTACTCTTTTACATTTCCAACAGTAATACATGAGAGTTCCAATTTCTCCACATCCTTGGCAAGGCTTATTTTCCATTTTGTAATTATAGTCATCCTAATAGATGTGAGATGGTATTTCATTGTGATTTTAATTTGCATTTCTCTAATGACTA
Organism: Mormoops blainvillei; assembly: GCA_004026545.1. Classification (NCBI taxonomy): domain Eukaryota; kingdom Metazoa; phylum Chordata; class Mammalia; order Chiroptera; family Mormoopidae; genus Mormoops; species Mormoops blainvillei. The sequence goes on from PVJD01016658.1 coordinate 8,640, forward strand.
ATGATGTTGAACATCTTTCCATGTGCTTACTGGCTAGTGGTATGTTTTCTTTGGAGGAATATCTATTCAGATTGTTCACCTATTTTTGAATTGGGTTGTATGGACACATTTTTTAATTGCTATTTTTGCTAAGCTTCAGTCAGCTCCAGCAATAGAACAGAGTAAATTCTTCTCAACAAGAAAGAAAAATATATTTTTAAAAATCATGAAGAAATGTGAAGGGAAATGTTTTAGGAATTGTGGAGGGTAAATTATGTTTCCTTAATGAAGAGGAAGAAATGGAAAACAAATGGGAAAATCAGAAAGCTGCAGGGAGATGAACAAATCACAAGAAAGTCTGTTCCTTTAATTAATTGGGATAGCTAGGCTGGGTGGCTATATCATGCTTGACCTCCTCAATGGGAGGGTGCAAAACAAGAGTAAATTGAAGATAAAAAATCAGGAAGAGCAGTTAAGTACAAGTGATATAGATATGAAAGTTAACATTCTAACCAAACATCACTGTGTGGTTGGGGTAAGATACATTGTGTGCTAACTTTTAGAGATGGTGAATAAAATTGCATCTTGGAGTTCGGTTATTTGACTTTTGATCTAAATATTGATTTAGATTTAGTTTTTATTTAATTTATAATATGCTTTTGGTATGAATAAGGCACTAAAAAATATTTGTCTCTAATCTCAATCAAATGCGTCTCAGCTTATGCCATATAGCTCAAACCTTGTGGGTTGTGGCATACAACTGCCATCTGGTGTCAGAATGTTCCCATAGCAGGGTTCTGCATTTAATATATTTAAAAAACAAACACTTGGAGGAGTAATTTACACAACTAAAGTGATGAAATGATAGTAAGTTTCCCAGTGGTCTAAATTAATAAGGTGTTATTATTTTTTTTATTAAAAAGACATCGGAATTCTTCCTTATAGAATTTAGAGTGATGCACAGGGTACTCCTATTTATCATTGGCAAAAGGGGATTTTTTTTCATAGATGTGGACAGTCTATGAATTGTGAATGCGTTCATTGTCTTGGTGATCTGGATTACGCTTGAATATGCTGTAAATGTACACAGCTGAGAAAGCAATCAAATAAAAAAATGCATTTATGAGATGTTTTGTAAGCTCTAAATCTCTCATTTTAAAGGTTATATTCATTTCAACAAAATTAAGCATTTTTTCTATTGTGTAGTTTAATCTTCTTCTGTGTCATGTAAGAGTGCTTAATGCTTCCACAATTTATTTTATTTGAAGAAATCATTTTGATAAATCAAGTCCCATGATGCTTTCAGGGTTAATAGCCCTTCTGTTGAAAACAGGTGTACTGGTAGTACAAATATAAGTGATCTGCTCCAGTCCTAAAGTCAAGAAGGTTGGAAGGGACATAATACCCAATCTGTAGCTGTCTTCTTTTGGGAGTCCAGATGTGGAAAGCTTATGTGAGCTTCATTTTAGTTAGCTGATCAGAGGAAACTGTTATAAAGTACCCTGAGGGAAACCTACAAGCTGCCCAACTGAATATTACAAGACTGGTTCTGTGGTACAGGAAAAGCTAAAATATTGCTTAGTGTTAAAGTAAAAAAAAATAATGTTGGGGATAATTGGAGTTAGGAAGGAGTGGGAGTCTTAAATGTACTCTTTTCTTCTCTGGGCTGAGAAAATTTACTTAAGCAATTGTAAATTTATAAAGAATGTTACTTCCCTGAGGAAAACAATCTATTTTGTTTACTAACAGTAAAAGTTTAAAGGACTTTTAGGTTTTGTGGTAGTTCATAGATGGGAGTTACAGGCAAGGGAGGAAGCTGGGGATGGCAAGAGAAAGATTTATTCAGGCATCAACAGAAAATCGTATTGGGCATTTTTCTGAACATTCACTCCATCTCAAGTATTCAGATCTTATTAAACCTCAGTTGATAGTTTACACATTCATTCAGTTCTACACTGAGCTTCTGACATCTTTAGTGTAAACATTGAATAAAGTGAGTAAAGAGGCAACAGTCTTAAAGACCTGAGACTGATACCTGCTTTTTCCTCCACCTTTCTTTCCATCTGTTTTCCTCTTTGTTTGGACCCATCTCAGGTGAGTAGTTTGAAGATGGTGCTCATGGATAATCAGCAGTCAGGATCCAGATGGGCACTTTGCTATCTGTAACTTTAGTGCCTCTTTACAGTAATGACTGGATGTCCTCTGTTTTCTGTTTTGGTAGCCACCGCATAAGAGTAGATCTTCGTACAAAAATTGCAATAATTACATGGTTTCTTTGCCTTATATTTCTGCCCCATTGGGTCTATCCTATGTAGAGACTAGTTAAATCAATTTTCTAAAACATCATTTTCACTTACTCAAGTGCTTAGAATGTTTATAATTCATGTAACACAGAAAATCCAAATTCATTGATATGACCTCAAAACCATTTTCCATATTGTCCTCATTTGCACTTTTCATAGTATATTTCTCTTGGTAGTTTCTAGCATGGGCTCTGCTGCAAACAAGCTAAACATGATATATTGGATTATCTTTTTGAATCTTCACAATGACCTTATGGCATAGGTAATTTCATTATTACTCCAGCTCTACAAATGAGGAAACCAAGGTTCATAAACATTAAGTACTTTGCCCAAGTGCAATGCAATTGGCGAGTGGTAAACCTGGGATTAGAATCAGTGCCGATTCCAGAATCAGAGCTGAACACCCACTAGGCAGATTGTAGTGTCTTCATCCTGTGTTTGAAGCAGGAACATAATTTTTTAAAAAGAGTTTGATTTGATATTAAGGGGGCATTATTGAAAATTATTAGCATTTTCTTAATCTTTGTTATATTACTTTGTTTCCATTGTCCTCATCGGATGCCATTGAACTTAGCCTCTTAATAGAAAACATTGGTGAGAAAAATGATGATACATTTTTTAAAACTTTTGTTATGGGCAAGTTAAAGTGTACAGGAAGTAGACAGAGTTGTATAATGATCATCTATGCACCTAATACCTAGCCCCAATAATAATTAATCCATCATGCTTCATCCATACTTCAGTTCGCTGCCTCCCTCCCAGAGTATATTTAAGCAGGCCTAAGTCATCATATTTTATCTGTAAATATTTCAGAATGTAGCTATTAAAAAACAGTACTCTTGTTTGTAAAATAATGGTAATGCAGTTATTTCACCTATAACATTAATTCCCTTAATAACATCAAATAACTTTTGTTGTATAAATTGTACACTACCTGTGAATTAGAAACTAAAGAAGGTCTATACATTGTGATTAGTTGCTCTATTTTTTAAATTTCTTTTAATATATTGGTTACCCCTCCATCTTTCTTTCTCTTTGCAATGTGTTGAAGAACTCAGATAATTTGTTTTGTAAAAGTTCCCACTGTGTGGATTTTGTGGATTGTATTCCCATGGTATAGTTTAATAAGTATTTTTTCCTTTGTTTTTTCTATAAAATAGTAGTTAGATCTAGAGACTTGATTGTATCCAGAGGTCTGTTTTTTTCAGGACTTACTTTATATCTGGTATTGTCTTTTAGTAGGAAGCATACAATGTCTGAGTGTCTCTGTACATATTTTTATATTAACTTAGGATATCTTGTGTGTTTATCCATTGTTTCATAAATGGTTTTATTTATTGGAGTCCAGATTCATCTTTTTTTCATAAATAACACTCATAATTGTATTATCTAAGACTTTTTAGTTTCAGGTTTTTAAAGTGGAGTAACTACTTAAAGACTCGTGAAGTGAACTGAGTATAGAATTCTAGATATTCTTACTTATCTTAAATTTTCTACCTCATCAATTTCTATAGCAAGTAAATTTTAACTTGTCTTTATTAGCTTTCATAGAAGTAAGACCTTCTACATCCATATTTAATATGTTGACAAATTTAACTAAATTACACAATTACAGTGTAAGTGAACTGGGATACACAGGTTGGGGAACAAACACGGCTGTCTTTTTATAACCAGACAGTTACATTGCTGTGTAAAGAAATGTGTGGTTATCCATGAGTTTTATTATTTCTTGGGCATCAATTGTTTTTGCAACAGGGATAGAGAGTTAATGAGTCAAGTTAGTTTAATAGTAGTCTATTAAAAGAGCCCACTTGTATCCAATAGAAACTTCTTTGATGATGGAATTTTTCTCTGCTTTGTTTGATATGGTAGCCACTAGCCACATGTGGCTACCGACTACTTGAAATGTGGCTAGTACGATTAAGGTGAAACTGTGGAACTGAAATTTTAATTTAATTTAACTATCTGATTTAATTTAATTACTAACCTTGGACAACTCAGTTCTGGGATACAAAATCTGCACTGAGTAATAATTGGTCCAGAGTCTAACGCTAGAACCACTCACTTAACCACAACCTAATACTGCTTCTTGATGTTTCTCAGAAATTATTTAATGTGCCAAACACATTCATATTTATTTTACTTTTTAAGCAAATAACAAAGACCCAGTTCAGCAACTCTACTTTTTAAAATCTGAGTTTAACATTACATATATGAACAACTGTCAAAACTTACTAAATTTAAGCGGTTGTCAAAATTTACTAAGTTGGAATAAAAAATAATATTGAATGTAAAAAAAAAGTATTGTTGGCAGCAATCAAGCACACCTAGAAAACACCCTCAATTTATATTAAACCAGAAATGTATTGCCATGAATACATTAATATCTTTTGCTACTACATGAAGAAAAAAATTGAAAATATTTTTGTGGAGGATTTATCCTGGCAGTGTTAACTTCACAGTAGACTGACACTACTTGGCTCTTGTTTCAAACACAATGGAAAAGGAGGTTTGTGTTGGTGTTAGTGAATAAAAGAGTTATGACCACTTTGGATTATATTTAATAAAAAAGCAACGTCCATACAGCAATTTACAACAATTTTAAAGACAAAACAAGTGGTCCTAATATGTAGTGCCAGCAATACTCAAAAGTCTTTGACAATAGGCACTCTTAGGAGCTGGATATTAATTCTTTAGATTGGGTATAGTTATACTGAAAGTTGAGTTCATTTGAAATATTCAAAAACATGTTCTTGTTAATCCAGAAATAGAGCTTATTATAGTAAAGATTTCACTTAAATTCATATGCTGGATTATCCAAGCTTAGCAACTGTTCCTTATCATTTATCGTTAAGTGCTTTAACTGGCCCTCTTCAACTTCTAGTCTTCCACAACCATTCTTGACAACTTTTTTGTAGTGATTTTTCTACCCCTAACATTTTTAGTAAAAGCTAGTATAGATTTGAAGTTGTCCCTCCCACTATCATCCGATGACATGGAAGAGAATAAAATGAGGCTCCTGCGACCTAGTGAAAAGAAGGAAGTAAATCTGTATCAAAATAAGAAAACTCCTCTGCAAAATATGGAAATCCACTGAAGACAATGAAAACTGACCCTGTTTCTCAGCTTCTGCTTCTGCAAGGATCCCTTTAATTCCCAAAAAAACCCTTAAATGGGTCTTCAAAGGTGAATGGAACTGGGTTCTTCCCACCATAAAATTGTCTGAAGGCATCACCTGAGTTACAGAATGTGAAGACAAACTCAAAGGGACTATCAAAATACTCTCACCTTCATTTCCATCATCTAATCCTTCTTTGCCATATTCATCATTGATGTCTCATTTTTTAGCATGTGATGGCAACTTATTTGCCTCCATTACTTGTTTAGATTTTCTTTCTGCTTCTTTATCCTCAGGATTTTGACTGCATGCCACTTCAGTGCCAATTTGTGATATGTCTTTTTAATATCCTTGGCTGAGGCATGTCTGCACACCTCGAACTTATAGTCTACTATGTTTTAATAGGCTGTTGGAACCAGTACTAGTGGATGTTTTTAGGTTCACTAGTTGGGGCCCAGGATGCCAGAACCGATGGCAGAAAAGAGGTGCAGTGGGATGTGGCCTGGGTTTTCCCCACAGCTACCACACGGCTGTGCTGGTGATAGCAGCTGCCTTGTGTTTCTCAGGCTTTATACTTATATGCCTCATTGCCTTCATTCATGATACGCCTTCTAGCTGAAAATCACACCCTCCCAGCCTCCCAAACCTCTTAGCCTGGCGTGGTAACCAGTCTCCATGACAGACTCCAGTAAACTGCACTTCCCCAGTATTTATGCACTTGTGTGTCCCCTCCCACATTGACCTATGTGAAATCAATAAATTATATTGGAAGTGATACTGCCTGGCTTCTAAGGCTAAGTTATAGGATCTCCACTTTGATCTCTTAAGGCACTTGTTATTGGTGATAAGAATCCACCTACCCTGCTGACAGGTAGGGGACCTTATGAAGCCCTGAGACTTCATGGAGATGGGGAGGATTCTAGCTGAGGCCAGTGTTTAAAGCCATTCCTCCAAGGTACCAGTCACATGAGTGAAACTGCCTTGCATTCTCCAAACTAGAGTCTCTGCTAAGTAAGTACCCAAATTATGAGATATGATAAAATATTTGTTGTTTTAAATTTTAGAAATAGTTTGCTACATTGCAGTTGAAAACTGAAACACCTAGTTTTTACTCTTCCTTCAAGGGTTAGTTTAGGTATCACCTGTAAGAAACGTCTAACTTCCCTTTTAATTTCCCATCCTAGTTTGAGTTAGGTGGAAATCTTTGCTGTCATGTCTTATTACATTTTATTTTACATTTCTCAGTTTGTGCTCTTTGCCCCACTAGAATTTTGGCTGATTCAGTAGGTATGTCTTATTCCCCTTTGTGAGAGGAGCTTATCCCAGTACTTGGCACATAGTGATTATTCAAAATAAGTTGACTAAATCACATAATCTCAGGATTGAGGGGACTTTAGATGCCATTTAAAACAATGAACCAATTTAATTTACTATGTATTTGTCCATCCAGCCTCTGTGGGGAGCTCGTCCCATCATGGAAATTTACTACTTCCTGAGGTATCTTTTCCCAGCTATAAATAATTCAGGCAATTAGCACACACTTCTCAGCTTAACTCTCTACTCTGATCATTTTTTCTTTTTTAAAATTTTATTTTGTATTCATTTCAGGCATACAGCTTAGTGGTTATAGAATCATATACTTTACAAAGTGGTCTCCCCAATATTTCCAGTACCCACATAGCACCATACATAGTTTTTACAATATTACTGACTATATTCCCTATGCTATACTTTATATCCCAATGACTCTTTTGTAGCTATCAATCTGTACTTCTCAATCTCTTCTCCTTTTTCACCTAGTCCCCCAAATGCCACTACCCTCGGGCAACCACCAGTTTAATTTCTGTGTCTATGAGTCTGTTTCATTTTTGTTTGATCATTTTTTCATTTTACTTTTTCTCAGGGCTTATGTACTTTTTAATATGTTCATTTGTGCTCACCTGTGTACTGTAAATATTTTTTAACCTTTTAAATATTTGTCATGTGTATCTAACTGTATTATAAGCTTAAAAATAAGGTTGCTGTCTTATTTTACTGTCCCCCTCTGAAACATGCTGCATCCAGAAATCAGTTAGTTTATGCTCTTAGCTGACGGGCCAGTAGATTGTACTGGTTAAGAATATGGGCTCTGGAGTCAGAAGTTTGGGGTTCAAATTCTGACACTACCACAATTTAAGTGATTATGTGAAAATTAGGTAAGTCACTTGATCTACATAAGTCTATTTTCCTATGTGAAAAAAAAGAGGTAATAACTTTTGTTGTGAAGATTAAACAAGATAGCACACATATATAGTGTTTAACCAGAACATAAAATATCGGATGCTCAATAAATATTACTGACTCATAACTATTATAAAAACTGTGCCAGTTGACCAAATTAAGCATTTTTTCTCATATTGAGCATTGGATAACTCCCTGGTTTTATCTCATCTCTCTTATTTGTTTGTAAAACCTTTGCCTGGCTGCTTTCCCTATAAAACTTATATATAGTGGCATTTAATTTTTTAAAGTTTATCTGCTTTTATGGTAGAAGAGTCATATTTGCAAATAATGCCATCTATGCACAAAATGATAGATGCTTTTGTCAAAACCTCAGATAGTGACAAAACCATTTGGAATCAAAGTCTATGTTTCACTTGCAAAAGAAGAAAAATGTAGTATTGTAAAACCCAGTCCATTATCTAATTTCATTCGTAACAATATCCAAACTCATACCATAAAGAATTGAGATACTATTCTCTTGATTTCAGCCTAGCTGTGTGGCTCTTCTAGATCTCATAATTACATAAAATAGGTAAAATAGTACTTCCTATTTACCTTTCAGGGTTTTCGTGAATATCAGTGAAGGTCCTGGAGAGCAGGTGTTGGTGGAAGAATGCTTCATCTCCACTGATATATGTTTGCTTTTAGGTGGAAGCACGTCCATTAGTATAACACACCTGACCTCTAGCTATTCCTTACTCACTCTTAACCAGGGATGGGAAATGAGTGAATTATTTGATTGGTGACTTTGAATGCAGAAATTAAGCATGCCTACTGAAGCTTTTTCCTCTCCCCTGTCTCCTTGGGGGCAGCTACTTGCAAGGAGCATGTAGCCTGCTCTGTTCTTCAGTGACTATCTCTGGTTTTCCAAGTCTAATTCTGCTATGTGGTTAAATTTATAATTAATTACTGGATTAAGATTCTGAAATTCACTTGGTCTTAGAAATATCATATTCTTGAAAATCAGTTTTATGAGAAGTGAAGTTGATATTTTGGTATCTTTCAAATTTCTAATACACCCTCCATTCATCTCAATAGGCTCAAACCTTAAGCAGGAAAGACACCTTTCCTTTATGGAGATCCTTCAAATGCTCCAAAAGCAAGGGACTAAATTTTAATCATTTTTATAGTTCTAGCATCTAGCACAACATCTGGCACATAGTAGGTACTTAATTAATGTCTTACAGTTAAACCCTTTTGAATAATATGAAGTGCAATGCAAATAAATGCTAATAATAATTATTTATTAAGGCAGGGCTGTGCTAGTAGATTTACATATTTCAAATTTCCAGGAGAAACAAACCCATGACCTAGTTGGTACTCCAGGAAATTTATATAACCACTGTCTTAGTTCAAGCTGTTATAACAAAATACAACAAATAGGGTGGATTTTATTTAACAGAAATTTATTTCTTACAGTTCTGGGGGCTGGAAAGCTGAGATCAGGATGGTAGGGTGAGGGCACTCTTTTATGTTGCAGAATTCTTGTTGTAGACTCACATGGCAGAGGGGAATAGATATTTCCCTGGGGTCTCTTTTATAAGGGGACTAACCCAATTCATGAGGAATTGGTCCTTGTGACCTAATCATCTCCAAAAGACCCCTCCTCCTCCTAATGTTCTCCACTTGGATATTTGGTTTCCAACATGCGAGTTTGGGGGGAACACAGACATTCAGACCGCAACAACCATGACCTATGCTCCAAACGTTTTGTGGATTAGAGTGGAAAGCCCAATCCTCCTGCATATATTACATATTGGAAAACTTAGGTACAAAGCAGTAATACAATTTACTTATACTCTCACAGCAAGTATATAGTCATATTTGAAGTAGAATAACAAATTTTGACTAATCTAGGTACTTATTTTGAAATTCAGTGGAATATACTAAGACCACACCTGTAAGCTTCCAAATCACTAAATGTAGAAGTCAAACTTGTTCACAAGTCCATTTGGAATATCAAACCCAGAAAAAAAAAAACAATTAAAAAGTGGGCAGAAGACCAGAATAGACATTTCTCTACAAAGACCTACAGATGGTCAATAGACATTTGAAAAGTTGATCAGTCTTTAATCATCACAGAAGTACAAATTAAAACCACAAATAAATAACATGACACCTGTCAGAATGGCTATCATCAAAAAATCAACAAAAAACAAGTGATGGCAAGGATGTGAAGAAAAGAGAACCCTAGTGTACCATTGTTAGAAATGCAGATCGGAACAGCCGTTAGGAGAGCAAGATGGTAGAAGAGTGAATGGAAGTCACACTGACCAACTCCCAGGACCAATCTGGAATTACAACTAAATTGTGGAGAAATCACCTGGAACAAACAATTGAACAATAGTGAGAGAGAAGTCTTATACCCTCAGACAGAGAGAAGAATAAGCTTCAGCACAACCTGACTGGTAAGGAGTGTGGCAGGGACTCGAGAAGACTGCCTAGGTGCCCACAGGGAGCAGCACCAGAGGGATATTTAAGCGGCCAGTTGGATCCCCCTGAGAAGAATGGGGTCCAAACCATAAGTGGGGATACCAGGCATATAGCACCAGAGCCCAAAAAGTATACAGATAACAGCCAACTGCAAAAAATGGCAGGGCTGCTCTTAGCCAGAGATGGGTGGCTAGAGATTGAAAGAACCGTTTAGGGCCAACACATAAATTTTCACCTGCAACCACTTACCCTGGGATCCAGCAAAGGCGGGGTGTAGAGTAGGCTACAGAGGACTGAAGAAGACTGGGGATGGATATTTTGGGGACAGAATTGAGAGGGTAGCTAGTGTGATCCAGGTGCTCAGTCATCCCCCATTAAGGCAGCAGCCATCAAGCTCACACAGACCACTCCCCTCTGAGCACTAGCAGCCAGAGGGGAAACATTAGTCCCAACCCAAGGAGGGATTCAATTCCACCCTATGGTGATTAAGCCTGACTGATGAGTGCAGAGTGACTAGACTAATAACTGAAGTAGACAGCCACAGAGAGTAGATCCCTGGAAGTCTCGACCAGGATGCCTGTGGTCAATATCTGACATTACCAGAGGTGGATCCAGAAAGAAAAAACAGCAGTAAATACTAAAGGCTGCTGAAACAAAATCCACTGTGGTCTTCTCCATGATTTGTGATATTTTCTTTACAACATAGAATTTTACAATTCATTTCTTGTCCATCAAGTTAGCGCATATTAAGTCACTAGATTTTATACTAGAGTTTATTTCTCTGCTTTCTTATACTACTCTTAATCTCTTTACAGCTGCCTTAATATTGGCTCATTTGCTGTTGATAGTGGGAGTAACGTTTAGTTCAAAATAATGATTATAAAGAAGCTCAATGAAATCAGTGAGCTCAGTGAAAATTATCAAAAATTACAGGAAAAAAACACTGAGGAACTCACTGAAAACT
>PVJD01016659.1:0-20230 GCA_004026545.1 Mormoops blainvillei
TCGCTGCCTCTATTGAGCTGTGTGACCAGGCAGGACCCTCCCTCCCTGGACCCCAGTTTCCTCATCTGGACGAGCACTGAGGTCCTCCCCAGCTCTGAAGCTTGGTGATTGTGACCCACTGCCTCACAGCTCTCTGAGCAGGAAGTAGGGTGGCCCTGGTGGCTGGAACGCTGTCCTTGGCAGAGGCGGAAGTGGAGCTCTAGGGGTGACCCTTGTGTCCGAGGGCCTGGCTTCAGGGGGCCCTCCAGAGAGCTGACCACGCCTCCTGACAGTGGTTTGGGAAGTTACTGTAACACAGAAAGTCATGGCAGGGGAGACCCTCTCTCGGGTGAGGAGCAGGGACTAGTGCCAGTTACTCGGGGATCAATTGGGTCCAGACCCAGTCACTAAGGGATCCCGAGGTCCTTTTCATGACTGGCCTATGGCCACTGGATGCCTGAGAAAGTATTTCTTAGTCCTCTGAATTCACCACCTCCGACTGAGTGAGGAAGCTTCAGGGAGGGGGCAGAAGCGCCTGCTGGGGTCCTCACCCCCGACCTAGCCCTCTCTTCCCTGCGCGGGCCTGTGTGGGATACAGACAGCGAGGCCGCGTTCAGAAGACGATCTAGGCCCAGACAGGGCTCAGAAAGAACGCGGGCCTCGCCGAGCCTGAGCCTGGCTTCTCAGGGCTGCTGCCTCCCCTGCCCCAGAGCAGCCAGCCGGCCAGGCGATGCCCTCCCAGCATGGGAAGGGAGCGCAGGGAAGTGTGTGGCCCGGCTGGCCTAGAACAGGGTCATTCCCCACCCATCCTGACTTGGAGGGGCTGGGGGATGGGTGTAGGAGAGTGTATCTGTGTGTGAACCACACCCGCAGGAGCCCTGTCTTCTTGCTTCTCCTCCTTCTCCCCGCCTCCTGCCCCAGCTGGAAGAAAGCAAAGCACATGGCTCAGAGCCTAGGGGAGAAGAGTCAGAGTCCCCTCAACCCAGGAACAGGTGATGAAAGATTTTGGGGCTGCTCAGTATCTTGTGACCTAAATCAGGAGCACAGAGATGTTCCAGGGATATGAGCCATCAGGCCAAAGGTTCCTAAATGAAAGGTGTCTCATAGATGGGCTTCCGGGGAGGCTGACAGCTCTCTGCTAAAATATTATAAGCAAAATCGTGCATATGTGGCCAGAGCCTCATCACGGTCTCAAAAGGGCCTATGACCTGAAAGAGGTAAGAGACCCTGGTGCCCAGCAGTCCCCAGCAGCTGGACGAAGGTTCAGAGAAGCAGACAAGGAGATGCAAGTGGTTCTGTAGGCCGGTGCTAGGATGGAAGATAAAAGCTTCTAGATAGTGGGCGGAGGGGAGAGGAGGGTAGAATGGATTGAATAGAGCTTGGACCCTGGAGCCTGGCTGCAGAGGTTCAAATCCAAGCTCTGCTGCTTAGGAACTGTGTGACCTTAAATGAGTAACTGCCACATTCTGTGCTTCACCTTGTATCCGTAAAATGGGAAGGAATAGTGCCTGTCACCCAGGCCGTCCCACCGGCCGCTCCCTGCTCAGCCAGCACAGAAGGCATGGGGCAGACTGCCCCATCGGTGTTCAGTTCCTGCCTCTGTAAAACGAGGCTGGCAAGGACCTGAGGAACCCCTCTGGGCTGGCAGCTCTCCGTTCCTCCTCTCACCCTCACCAGGGAAGGCGTGTGAGTGTGCTGGGAAGAAGTGCCCATGTCCCAGGACTGGCACCGAGGCTCGCCTGGAAGGACCACTCCCAGAAACTCCAGCCTGCCCAGCCAGCCAAGCCCCGCCGGCAGCTGCCTGACTGGGGTCCGCACTGCTCCTGAGTCAGGCCCTGGATGGCCCAAACCAGATCTAGCCAGAGTGTCCAAACCAGGGCTGAGGAAAGAAGGCTGGGACTCACCCTGGTCACCAAAGGGAACAAAAGTGGGTGGGTGGGGCATACAGGACACCAGCCAATCAGAATAAACTCAGCTGTGCTTCCTTAACCCATTAGTTGCCGGTTCAGATCTGGGGGAGAACCCAGGACAGCAGGAGCCAATCAGGGAGCAGCAGCCATTTATTTCAATATTTGACAACTGGAACAGGTGTGGGTCTGTCAGCCCTGGGTGAGCACCCCTGATTCTGAGTATGCGTGCTGCGGGTACGTGAGGGGAGAGAATGTGATTACCTCCAGTGACAGAAAAATCTCAAAATTATTTACTTTGCATTTATGTAACAGTTTTATGCACCTCTGGAAACAAATGCAGGGGCTTTGCTTTATGCCTCTTCGTTGGTGGTGTGCTATCTGCATTTGTCTATGATGTCTATGAGTTGTTTTTATAAGCAGAAACTAAATTATTTAAAGTTGTATGTCCAGAGGTCTGTGCGGATAGAGCAAGGAAAATCTAAGATTCATTCTATCCCGTCTGGAATCTCCGGGTCTTGTTGGAGAGGTTGGACAAACCAGAAAAAAAAAAAATGGCGATGGAGAGAGAGAGGTGGTTGTGCCAGGCAGTGCTGGGCAGAACCCGCCGGTGCCCAGCCAAGGCATGGGGAACCTGAGGTCTAAGAGGCTCCTGAGAACAGACTGTGATTTGGTGGCTCCTCAGTCTAGGTGGTACAAATCCTCATTGACAGCAGCAACAATACTGTCACGACCAGGACCCATCTGACAGACAGGAGTGATCCTGGAATTTACGGTGCTGCCTGCTTAGGCTCTGGACCTGAGCTGTCGGATACAGTAGCCACTGGCCACAAGTGCCCACTGAGCATGTGAAATGTCACTAGTCAGAAACGGGATGTGTATGCTCCACGTGTAGTACACCAGATTTTAAAGACGTTGTATGAGCCCTAAGAATCCTGAAACAACAATTCAAAAGAACCTATGCACCCCTATGTTCATAGCAACGTTATTTATAATAGCCAAGTACTGGAAACAGCCTAAGTGCCCATCAGTAAATGAGTAGATCAAAAAACTGTGGTACATTTACACAATGGAATACTACGCAGCAGAAAGAAAGAAGGAACTCCTACCATTCTCGACAGCATGGATGGAACTGGAGAGCATTATGCTAAGTGAAATAAGCCAGGCGGTGAAAGACAAATACCATATGATCTCACCTATAAGTGGAACCTAATCAACAAAACAAACAAACAAACAAGCAAAATAGAACCAGAGGCATGGAAACAAGGAACAGACTGACAGGGACCAGAGGGGATGGGGGAGGGGGATAAGAGAGGAAAGAAGGGGAAGGGCCTAGTTAAAGAACAAGTATAAATGACCCATGAACATGGACAGCAGGGTGGGGATTGACTGTGGAAGGGGGTGGGGCGGGGCAGGGAAGAGCAACGGGGGAAAATTGGAACAGCTGTAATAGAACAACAATTTTTTAAAAAAGACATTGAGAAAAGAATGTAAAACATCTCATTAGTATTTTTCACATTGATGAAATGTTGAAATGATAATCTTTTGAATATATTGGGTTAAGTAAAATATGCTATTAAAATTAATTTTACCTATTTCTTTTAAGGTAAAAAGTTTCAAATTGCTTATGAGGCACACGTGGTATTTCTATTGGGCGGTGCTGGTCTAGGCGGCCCCAGAAAACCCAGGCACTCATCACAGTAACAGAACCAGCAGCAGAGCAGTCTGCCCTGTCAAAGAACAAAAGCCCAACCACAGCTCCAAAAGGGAGTTTTTGGTTTTTTGCAGTTTCAGACCCATAAACAAATCTGTCCCAAATGCCCTTCTCACAAGGGTCACTGCTCTTTGTCCTTTGAGACAGCTCAAGTGTCACCTCTTCCAGGAAGTCCTCCTAGGCCCCCACTGCTGGGCCAACTGCCCCTGCTCTGGCCTAGGTTCCAACAGTCTGTTTATTTACTCGTGACCTGCCTGGAGAGCGGCAATGCTGGGTCAGTCATCTCTACATCCCAGCATCTGATGCGGGGCCTCTAACAGAGCAGACGGCCATCAGTGGCTGTGAATATAAATCCCGCTTAGCTGGAGGTACCCGCCACTGCATCGCCTTTGCACACAAGTGCCTCATAACCTTTCCCTGGGCTTTGACCAGTAGAGCTGACACCCCTAATCCCAGCCTTTCTGCCACGAGTCTCAGCCATGCCTCCTCCTAGTAGCCACCCTGGGTTAGCATCAGGAAGGAAGGAGACGAACAGAGGGTGAGGCTGATGTCCACTAGCCCAGGGCGGGCGGGGCGCCCTCCTCCGTGGCAGCCGTGGTAGCCTGGCTAGGGCAGACCGTCAGGCCCCAGAGCAGGACCGTACTCACCAGCGGAAGGAAGGTCAGTAGAGGCCGAACTCTTGGCCGAGCTTTCAGGGTGGCTGTTCCCGACTCGCTGACCATGTCAAAACGATTGTCTCCGTAATAAATTCCATCTAGAGGAGACAAGTGAGGGGAGGCTGTGAGCGGGAGATCAAAGGCAAATTGGCTACAGAGTTGAACCTGCCCTGCAGTTCCGAGTGAGGAGAGCCAGGCCCTGCGGTTGGCCGTTTGACTCAGATCCTACGGATGGGGTGTGTGCTAAGGGGGCAGGGTTGGGAGAGACTGCATGGGGCAGTTTCTTGGGGTTTTCTGTAGCACTCCTGGGGCTCTCAGCTCCCAGCAGCCATCTCTCTCCTGACCCACCCCCTACAGGTCTTAAGCCCTCACTCCCACAAGTCCTCTCTCCTACTGGGGCCCAGGGAGCTTGGCCAAGGCCCTGGCTAAAGCTTATCTCGGAGAGAGGGAGGAGAACAAGCTGGCTTTTCTCTCAAGTATTTGACTTTCTAATCTGGAACAAGCAGAGTAGATGATTCCACCTGCTGCCCCCAGTGGCCCAGCCCCCACCTTCTGGACGCCTCCAGTTCCCAGCCCATCAATGGTTGTGTGCATGGCTGAGTCGGATGCACCGTTGAGGGCAGAGCAGAAAGAGCAGGACAGTAGGGTCCACATGACCCAGTACAAATCCAAGCTCTGCTCCTGACCGGTGGTGTCCCTGAACCTCTCTGGCCTCAGTTTTCCCCTGTGTACAACAGGAGTGATGACTGTGCCAACCTGATAGGACTGTTGTGAGGAGTAAGTGTGGCCAGGACACAGTGAGTACTCAGTGAATGTGGTCCCTTGCCCTGCAGGCAGATGACAGAAGGATCTTCCTCTTCCTCCAGGTACTGGGCCTGTGCTCCAAGCTGTTTCTCCAGCAGTGGGGAGGGCGTGAGGAGCCAGCCACACTTTCTCAACCAGTCTTCCTATGACCTTTAACCCACATCGATAAGAATTTCACATCCTATCTCAAGTTCACACTGTCGCTTCCTAGAGGCAGGCATCGCAGTGTGCCTCTTACTGTGTCACTCACAAGCAGGGAGGGCATACGTACACCTAACAGGCCATGAGGGAGCTCCTCCTTCTTCATAGCCAGAGGAGAAAGAGAAGAAAGACCAAAATCCCGATTAATCAGAATCTTACTAACTGGAGCATTAAAGGAATGGTGATTACTTTTCCCCTTGCACATCACTTTAGGAGAAAAGTGCAAGAAAGCCAAATGTTTTACTCAGAAGAGACAGGGCTTGTCAGGGAGGTCCTGAGGTCAGAATACATTCATCCCCAATTCCTACCTGTACAGCTGTGGCTCTCTATGTGACAATCTGGGCTTCGAATGTGACACGGAAACGCCTAAGAGTGCCGCTTATCTGCTGTCCTACCAGGCAGAGGGTCAGCGGTACATTTAAGACTCCCCATCTCTCAAAAGGGGCCAAAATGGCCAGTTTTCTCTGTACTCTGCACGTCTCAGGATACTCTCGTTCCCAGCGACACGATTCCCCTGTCCTGGCTGCCAGGTTCAGCGCCTGAGGCTGGTGACCCAGAGCTAAGGGGCCAGGCGGGGGTGGGGCAGGGGAGGGAGTGAGGAGGAGAGTGCAGATTTGGCCAAACTAGAAACAACAAAAGTAGAGATAACTGGAGACACCCAGCAGCTACTCTTAAAGCCCACCGGATTCTCTCTGGCTCCCAGGAGTCTGGGTGTTGGCGCCAGGATCTCCTGGGACATTCTCTAGATAGTGCTGTGTAGGTCTTAGATCTGATAAGGCTGTGGGCCCTTAGCAGTAGGGGGGTTGGAGGGTGGGGACAGACACAGGGACCCTGTGAGGGGCACACTCCCCTAGGCAGGCCCTGTCTCTAGTCTCTGCCTGGTGTTGGGGTCTGCAGCTGAGTAACCATGGTAGTAGCAGCTCCTGTTACTGCATGTCTAGGATCTTTAGAAACAAGCAACTCGGCGAGGTGATCACTGTAACAGTAGAAATAATATAATAATAGGTAAAACTTAGGGAACAGGTTTAATGGGCCAGGCATCTTCTACATTAATAATTCCTTTAATTCTTAAACCAACCCCATGCAATTCGCACAATCATTACCCCTGTTTTACAGATGAGGAAACTGGGACATGCAAAGGTCTAACACCCGACCCAAAGCCTCAGAGTAAGTGGAGAAGCCGGGGTCTCCGGTCCACTACACGCACTTCTCCCAAAGTGGGGGTTTCCTCATCCCGCCACTCACAGGACGTGGATGGGAGGGTCGGGGTTCCAGCGGCAGCATAAGGGAGCCTCAGCTTGGCCATGGAGCAGGGCTGGGGAGGAGTGGGAGGTGAAGCAGCTAGCCCAGGCCCATGCAGGGGTCAGGGCACAGCCAGGCCTGACCCACACACAGGCGGGCCCTCGAAACGCCTCACAGATTCCGTGACTCGGCTTTGACTACCAGTCCTGTTGTCTTGGTTGGTCTGTGGCTGTTTTCGGCAGGGGAAGCCTTTCTAAGAACACAGCTGCTCTCTGGAAACATCACCGAGGGGGAGGGGCTGTGGTTGCGGGTGGGGCGGAAGGCCCAGGCGGCTCCCTCCCCACTGGGGCACCTCTTGAAAGTCCAGTTTCATTTCCCAGCTCTAAGGTGTGGCTGGGAGTCAGGGGCGGGAAGGGTATAACGGCAGCAGAGGCGGGGTGGTGTGACGTGAGAAAGGCTTGGCTGGCCTTTGCTGTCTTTGAGGAGGGCAGACCATGGGCCAAGGACCACAGGCGGCCCCTGGAAAAGGCTGGAAAAGACTGGAAAAGCCGAGAAAGCAGATTCTCCCCCACAACCTCCAGGAAGGAGCAAAACCTCGCTGACACTTTGATTTTAGCTCAGTGAAACCAGCGTCAGACTTCTGACCTACAGAACTGTAAGATCATAGAAATGTGCGTTCATTCTCCAGGATTCAAGGTCAGGGCTCGGGTTTTCTGAACCTCAAAGTCAAGGTCCAAAATTAAACAGAAAGACAACAGAGTCCAACCCTGGGGATTTTCCTCTGGAAGTAAACAAACTCCATAGGGATCACAGCATCGGGGACGCTAGCATGGGCCTTCCCGAAAAGCAGCCCCCTCCTCAACCAAGGAGGTAAAGGAAGGTCAGGCTGCCTCTTGAGGAAGGAAGGTATCAGGACAGAGAGGAGGCTGGACAACTTGCCCTCTGAGGACCCGATGAAGCTGCTCGGTCAGAAAAGAGTGTCTTGTCCACCCCGAAACTTGGAAGCGCCTTCTGTGTCTGGCCTGTTACTAGCCCCTTTCCCACCGGAAGGGTCCTTGGGCGTCTCGGAGGTTTTGAGCTTGCCACATGGAGCAGAGAGGCAACTGAAGAACATCCCGTGGGGCTCAGGAGGCGGGAAAGAAAGCCCCTGTGGACTCAGAAACTTCCAGAGAAAGGGGGCAGGCACATTCGAGAGGCCTCTGGAGCAAGTCCAGCAGCCAGGAAGCTTTGGGAGACCCAGGAAGCTGGATCTGAGCAGAGCCTGAGCCCCAGGTGGGCCACAGCCCTATTGAGATAAAAACGCAAGCTTCTGTCTGGCAAATTCATCTAAAAATGACACAGTGATGAAACAGGAGAAACTCCAGGTCTGCCTCCATTTACCCAAACCTGATCATTCAAAGAATCCCCATTTTCCCCCAGATGAAATCCCCTTTCTAACAGGTTTGTGCGCAGGGTTCCTTACATGTGGTTATAGTTCTCCCTCATAGATTGACAGGAAATGAAAGCGGCTTTGCTTTTATTTACACTCCCTCAAAGACTTGAGTTCACATAAATACCACCTAATATCCAAACGCCTGGTTCGAAAATAATTCTTGGTGCCACACCTGTTTCAGCAGGAAGACTTCACCTCAGATCTCGACCTGGGGATGGCAGCTCCCTCCCTCCCTCCTGGGCCTCCTTGAGGAGAATCTGACTCTGCCATCTGCTTGAGGGGTATTTACACTGTGGCTGAGGGTGCCTGGGCTTGGAGAAGGCCACGGCCCCCAGCTGGGCGGGGAGGCAGGACGTGGGGTCGAGGCCGCTGTATAGAGCTCACCTGAACTTGAGTTCCAGTCCCTGCTCCATCACTTACAAACAGTGGGGACTTGGGAATGTTGCTAGATCTCTCTGAGGCTGTTTCCTCCTCTGCGTCAATGTGAGCAGTGGTTCCTACTGGGTGGGTGGGTGTGAGGCTGAGTGACAGCAAGTGTGCAACAGGTTGGCACAACACCTGGTAGATAAATTGTGCTGATTAATGGAGAGGGCTGCCCATTATCATCTAGGGTTTGGGCTGAGCTTGAATTAGGCCATGTCACCGGCAAATTATGGATGAACACCCGTACCTGGGAGGCAGGTGGCCCTTCCTTCTCTTGTCAGGGGGAGCTCTGAGTCTGGGCACTTGAGGCCACCCTCCTTATAGATGAGACCACGAGGCCCAGAGTGGGTGGGGTTGGCCCAAGGTCACAGGGCAGCAGGGGTGCCAGGGCCCATACAGGGCCCCAGCTTGTAGTGCTGGGCTCCAGGCACAAAAATAATCAGGGCCTTACCCGCAGCCCATGGCTCACTGCCCCTCCCCAGACGGGCCGGCCCGGCTCTCCTGCTCTGGGGTTGCATGTGTCTCTGTGTGCCTGTGTGCATGTGTGCGTAAGTGTGTGTTAAGTGGAGGGGGAATGGCCAGCTTTGGGGAAGCTGAGAGCTGGGCATAAGCCCTTTTTTCTCCCTCAAAGGAGCAGCCTCCCACCGGGTCTTGGGCCTTTCTTTTCTCACAGAGTTCAGGGCTGAAAGCCTGGGAAAATGCTCTTGCCTTCCGCCCCAGCCCCAAAGCCACACCTGGGCCTCCGCAGAGGCTGAGGTCTGGGGCGGTTATTTAGCTCTTTCCCCAAATCCTGGACAGGTCCGAACTGGAAAAATATTAATAATAAAAATGCAAACGTCTAACATTTATTAAGCTTGTGTTATGAGCTAGGCACTATTCCAAGTATCCTTCACAAATCTGTGGGGGAGGTGCTTTCATTATTCCCGCTTTGCAGGTGGGAAACTGAGGCTCAGAGGGGTTAAGCTCCCTGCGCACATTCTCATTCGTGGTGAGTAAAAGGGGCCAGAATTCAAGCGCAGTCACCTAACTCTAGAACCTGGTTCCCCCCGCATTGGCCAGCACAGCAGAGAAATAACGCAGGGACCCAGCGGCCTTTCCCTTGGTCTCCTGCTTTTCCGGAGTGAGACTCGAAAGTTGGTGAAGCCTAGAGGAGACAAATGAACCCAGGAGTCAGAACCGCAGCGCCTCCCGGTAACCCCTGCCGACTTTGAGCACTTTTCTCAGGCTGTTTGCCCACTGGTCAAATGGGGATACTTACTCCTACTTTGCAGGAAGCGGCCCAAAATCAGGGGAGGGAAAGAAGCTAGCAGGGACAAGATGAAGGCTGGGGTGATGATGTACCATCCCAAATTGCTGGGAGTCCCCAGATGACCCCAGGCACACGGACCACCAGTTTAATCGGATTCCAGGGTCTTAGGAGGGGTAGGACTTTATCTGGGGGAGTTTGTTGCTTTGACCCAGAGTTACCCAGAACCCCAAAACAGACCCCCACCTCTAGCCCACCAAGGTGGAGCATCCGATCCTCGGCCACTAGGAGATCCCCAGCTTTGCAGGGAAGTAGTTGGGGGGCGGGGCATATAAGTGTGACCCACAACGGCATTAATGGGGTCCTTTATTGCTAATTACTAGGTCCACATGACAGGATCCTGAGAAGGCCAGCCTGCCTCAGCAAGCTCCAGCAGGCCTGACCCTAGCACCAGAGAGCTCTTTGTCCAAGGGCAGAGGGGACACTGAAGGCTGGGCTGGAGCGGGGCAGGGAGCCACAGAGCAGAGGAGGAGGAACAGAGAGGAGGAAGCCTTGGGGGCAGGGGCTAGGCGGGGAAGAACACAGCAAAGAGGCCTTTTGCTTCCTAACTAGGATGGAGGTGCTACTCAAAGCAGGGCCTGCGGGCCTGTGGAAGGTCTTCACCTGGGCACTGGTGGAAAGTGCAGTCTCCCTCCGTCCCTAACTGACCGGGTCAGAATCTGAGCTTAACAAGGTCCCAGGGTGCACTCGACCATTTGAGCTGCCCTGGCCTGAAATGACTGAGTCCTTTCGCCCATCTGAGCTTTCTGAGCCTGTTTTCTCAATTGAGAAAACATATATCATTTTTAGCATAGTGCCTGGTTCAAGAAATAACTGATAATGCTATTATTGTTTGGCTGGGAGAGAAGAGGCACCCTGTAGCCGGTCTGCAGTGGCCAAGGAAGGATCTGTTTTACTGAACTGAACTATAGAGACAAGAGAAGCTTATATAATGGGGCGGCAGAAAGGGTGTGTATGTGTGTTCTAACTACCAGCAAACCACAGCACACCTCCAGGGGACGGGAATAAACAACAGTCTCCTTCACACCCTGCACCACACAGGTTGGCTCTCCGCAGGTGGGTGCCAGCCTGACCCCTGGCGGGAAATAGTGGGTTGGCCAAAAAGCTCATTTAGTTTTTTTTTCTGTACGATGGCTCTAGTAGTGCTTAGTTGTCTTTAACTTCGTTCGAAACAATTTTGTTAGGTTTTATTGTGACAGTTGTCCTATCAGCGTGCATTTGCAAAAATACATCAAAATCGGTGAATTTCTGTGCAGTTATTTTAATGTTGAAGATGGAAGAAAATACATAACATTTTCAGCATATTATGCTTTACTGTTTCAAGAAAAGTAAAAATGCAACTGAAACACAAAAAAGATTTGTGCAGTGTATGGAGAACGTGCTGTGACTGATCAAATGTGTCAAAAGTGGTTTGCCAAGTTTTCTGGTACTACTGACATTTTGGCCAAATAATTCTTTGCTGTGGGGCTATCCTATGCATTGGAAGATGTCTAGAAGCATCCCTGGCCTCTGCCCACTAGAACCCAATAGCAGGAGATAGCCTACATACTCAAAATGTCCAAATCAATAAAGATATTGGTGAAAATGAAAAGTGTTTTATTCTACAGAAAAAACATGCAGACTTTTTGGCCAACCCAACAAATGCTCGGCTCCTGGGGTTCACAGCTTCCCACCCTTCAGCCTGACCTGAGACACAGGTTCAGGGGTAACAGAACCAGCAGCCACCCTAGGGAGCACTGGGGCTCTCCCGTTAGGAGCTGGTCACAGTTCCTACACATTTATTTGGAACCTGCAGGAAGTCTTAGGGGGAAAGAGAATGGACCACCTTCCAACCTGGCAAACTATGGACCTGGTTCAAAGCTGGGGAAGGAAACCCCAGGATTCTCAGATCTCCTGTACAAAAGAATCACCTAGGCGTTGGTCATAATCCAGAGCCTAAGCCCTAGCTCTGTGATTCTAACTTCAGGTGCCTGAGGTGGGACTCCAGGAATCTGCATTTTAAATAAGTGTCCTAGGTCATTGTGACAAAGGTGATTTACATTTGGAGGGATTAAAAACGAGCTTCCCAGCAAGCCGGGTGTCCCATTGCTGGGCTGGGATGGCAACAGCATGATTCAATTAATCCACAAGACAAGGGACTGGTCCAGAGCTCCCGATCTCAGGATTTGCAAAGATCCACCTCTCTGCTTTCTCATGCATTCAAAAAACAGCTGTGCAGCCTAAGACTCTTCCTTGGGCTGCGGGAAGGCAGGAGGCTTAATCAGGATTGCAATTGCATTAAATGAAGCCCTCAAGTGAAGTCAGTTTCTGGAATAAATGTTAGGGAAGTTCTTTAAAGAAAAATTTATCTGTCACCACCTTCGCACGACTGTTTGCATTTTACCAGCTGTACCCAGCCTGCCTTTGTGCAAACCCAGATTTTTTTACATGGCTGTAGCCACAGAACAAGGGCTACTCCTTACTTCCCTTACACATGCCTACACTGATTTCCTCCCTCGGTCCCACCACCTGTTCTCCAAGGGCTGGATACCGCCAGCATCGCAGAGAACATCACAGACTCGGGGACCTGATGAGACCTTAGCTCTTCATGCCTCCGTTCTCTCTGGTCCGCAGCAATGTTAGGAAGAGGAACTGAAGCAGGCAAGGGCAGGGAGTGCTCACGGAAGGAACTGACAATAATAAAGAGCCAGTTAGTCAATACGTTCAGCTTTGAGGGCCATATAGTCTCTGCTGCAGCTACTTAATTCTGCCATTGTAGCAGGAAATTGGCCATAAACAATATGGAAAAGATGGGCAAGGCTGGTTGTGTTCTAATAAAACTTTATTTACAAAAACAGGCCATGGGCTAGATTTGAGCCAGGTCCATAATCTGCCAGTCCTTGCTTTAGGGCATTTCTTTTTAATGCTCTTCAAAGCGCTTCCACATACAAACCTCGAGCAATCGTCTGTAGGACTGGACTCCGTCCCCATTTAACGGGAAGAAAAAATTGAGTCCCAGAGAGTAGCTAGTCCCATCATTGACAGAGACAGGACCCCAAGTCAGGTTTGGGATCTCCATCACATCACGGAATCCCCCAACACTGGTCCCTCCCGCCATCAACTCCAAGGACTTGCCCTGTTCAGCAGGGAGGAAGGCCTCTGCCACACCCACTGGCACCTGGGGAATGCTCCAGAAACACCGGAGAGCCATCCTGCTGGGTGCATGTTGTTTCCCAGCCTTCCACGTGCAGGGTGCAGCCTGGCTGAGTCAGCTGGGGGCCCAGCCCAACCCCGGGCATGGGAGGGGCTGCCCCGGGTTCCAGCTCTGCCCAGGCTGGTGAAGGCAGCAGCAGCTGGCTGCAGATGACGGCGCCATGTCCCCGTTTCTCTCACCAGGGGGAATGATGCCCCTCAGCAGCCAGCTCAGTGCCGGCAAAAATGTAGAGAAGCGGGTGTGTGGTGAAGGGGGTTGCGGGGGGAGGCCGTTCTCAGGCAGATGCCTTCTCAAGTGAAATTCGCCCTTGAATTACCTTCCAAATGTCAGTTCAGCAAGCTGGCTAGGAGTGTGGCCCCTGAAGCCCGACTGCCTGTGTTCAAATATTGGCTCTGCCTCCTGGGAGAAAGGTTGAGGTAATGGAAATGTTCTAAAACCAAATTGTGGTCGAGGTTGCACAACTCTGTAAGTCTACTAAAAATCATTACATTACACATTTAAGAAAATCTCGGCTTGGTTGTTTAAAGCTGTGTGATCTTGGATATGTTACCCAACCTCCCTCTGGCTCAGTCTCCTCATCTGCCAAACAGGAATAATAGTCCCTGCATCACAGGCTAGATGAGGATTCAACGAGTCAACACACAAGGACTTTAGAATGGCACCCTGCACCTAAGGGGATCAATAAATGTTTGCTACACAGGTGAGGGGAGGTGTTTGGGCCTCAGAGACCTATACTTGGCCACACACGTGTATTTGCATGTTTCTAAACTGAGCCTCCAAACCGCCCAGCTGCTCCTAGTCTTTGCTTCTGCTGTTTGCTCGGCAAAATGCTCTATGCCCTTCCCTCTCGGCTCAAATGCTACTTGCAATCAGAGGTCACCTCTCCTCTCTGCTCCCTCTGCACTTAATCTTCTATAGCAAAGGCTTGGGAAGGGCTAAATGGCATACGGTTAACTGTTTACCTACCGGCTTGAGATCCTTGGGCCAGGGAGGGGCGATATCTTGTTTGCCTCACTCCTGTCCCCGCGGCTAGTGTCCCTACAGCGACAGCCTAGGTGCTGAACTGAGTCCAATAGCAGGGGCTGAGGCTATAACATCCTCTCTGGGTCTGGGCACAGCGGCCATAAAGGTCAGTGAAGGTAATGGGGTAACAGGGAAGCTTGAGGAGAGCTAAAGCACTGATGGGTGACCCTCCCTGGGCCCAGGGCCTTGGATCATAGGCAACCCCTACAGGGCTGGCTTCCTTTCACTTAGAGAGGGTACAAAATGCAGGAAGAGGCAGTGGTAAGGTGACCTACAGCCAGAGCCCCAGGGCTGGGCCAGCAGCGTGTTTTCAGATGTCTGCAGAGAGGTGCCTCAGAAGGCAGGTTGACAGTCAGGAGGGGCTTTCCTGGCCTCCACCGTCCCATCCCTGGCTTCTAGATCTGAGCCCATAGACAACCCAGGCCCCAGTAAGTGAATCGGTGTCTTGCACAGGCTGGTACTCTGCTAGCAGTAGCTCCTGTTGGCTTTTCCTGGGCCTCCCCTGTGCAGGGCCATGTGTATGGGCACCCAGGGAGGAGCCCCTCTCTTTGCCTACCTATGACCCTGGGAGAAGGGCTGGGGGGACACCTCAGGGAACAGAGAAAGCAGGGTCAGGGTTGAAAGAACCACCCCTAGCCCTCAGTTGTGGGGGGCACTTCCGACTCCACAGTATTGCAGGGGGAGGTGGGGCCATTGCAAGCCCCAGAAAGTCTTCAGGCAATACAACCCCAACTTCCAGCCAGGACGGAAAATAAACACCAGGGAAGAGGGACTAGGATCCGACGCGGACCGCAAAGGTCTCCGCCTGCCAACAGGGAGGGTCCCGTCCTGCGCTCACCCCTGTCCCCCCCGCGGCACCGCCTCCCCTTCCCGGCAGCTGCTTGCTAGCCGGTTCGCAGGTTCGGACGCGTCCGTTCCCCTCCGCCCCACGCCCCGCCGAGAGCCCGGGGCCGGAGCTCCCGGAGCCGGGGCGCGCGGAGCGCCGCCGGCCGCCTCCCAATGTGGGGGCCGCCACCTTTTCCCCCGCGCGCACTTACCGAAGTCCCTGGTCCCCTCCTCCGGGGCCTCTTGAGTGAAAATCCAGGGGGGATTTGTCGCGTAGAGGGAGGTGTTGTTGGAGTTGGCATGTTTCTTGCCGAAGATTTTGCTGAAGGTGCCCTGCACCGTCTGGTTCTTTTTCATGCTGCCGCAGGCCGCGCGGACACCGGAGGAGAACTGTCCCTCGGTCGCCTGCCCTGCCCTGCCCTGGCCCGCACTGAACCCCGCGCCGTCTCTCCAGGGCGCTCTACCAGGCCATGCTCCCCGCAGTCCTTCCCGCCCTCGCGACGGGCGACAGGTGGTGCGGGCCCCGCCGCTCGCCTGGAAATGCGAGCTACCTGGACAGGTAAGAGGCTGCGGCTTGCGAGCGGCCCCGCCCAGCGGCCGCCCAACTCCCCGGGCCGCATTCCTGTCCGCCTCCGTCTACAACAGACCATTGTTGGCACGGCCCAGTGGGCTGGGGACCTCGCCCGGCCCACGCCCCGCCTTGAAGAAGAGCCGCCCCCTCCCCAGGTCCCCTCCTGGCCCTCTTCCTCCACCCTACTTCTCCCTAGGGAAGGGAGGAAGAGGGCAAGTCCCTTGTTTCTAAGGAGGGTCATGACCAGGTCAGTATGGGCACTTCGGAAAGGGCCCTGTGTCCAACACCGGGGAGATGGCCGGGTAAAGCAAGCCGAAGGGGTCTACCAGCCCTCCAAAATGTGGGCCTAGTGCCTTCAGTGGATTCGAGGAAATGTCCCCAATGAAAAAAGGCGAGCCCCCGGGGGAGGGGCCGGAGCAGGGGCAGGGGCAGGGGCAGGGGCAGGGGGAAGCCATAAAACAGCATCCCAATCTGATGACAAAGGTGGAAAATATCTCCATTGACAGAGCTCCAAAGAGAACGCAGGATGACTAAATCTCGGCATTTTCTTTGCACATCAAATTGTTTTCTTTTTTTTTCTGTAAAGTGTCATTTTAAAAAACTCAGGATGGGTCCGTCTCACTTAGGGTTGAGTTCACTTTTCTAGGAAATGAGCTGTGGACCTTTAAGGTGCATGGGGTAGCATCCTAGCTAAGGTAGGGGGTGGCTGTCCACTGCGGAAGGTCAGATGAGGACCCCTGGGGGTGGTGTGAAAGATGCTGAGGCGGGGAGAGTCGGGCCACAGGGTTACACTTTGATGCTTCCTGGGCCGCAGGGGTGGAAGGCTGGTGATCAGTCACAGACAGTCGGTACTCTTCCTGGGACAGCACCAGGGTTGCGGTTCCCCTCTATTCCTCCCAGGCGGTTGGAATGGGATCTCTCTTTGTACCTAAGGCATTTCCTCCCCAGCTTTTCCTTCTGAAAAAAGATCCAAAGACCAGTAAAATGACCACCTGTATTCCTTCCTCCTGGATTTACCAATTGTAAACATGCTGCCACATTTGCATCTCCCTCTCTCCACATACACTTATTTTTTAATTTTCCTTTTGCTGAAGGTTAAAAGTTGTGGCTATCATGGCACCTCTCCCCACGCCAACCAATATTTCAGTTTCTATTGCCTATGAATAAGGACATTCTCCTAAGTGACTGCAATACAACCATCACACTCCACTTTAACACTGACACACTATTATCATTTCCCAAAGTGTAATTTTCATTTTTTTAATCCACAGTCGAAACAAGATTCACACGTTGCATTGCTTGTTATGTCCCTTGAATCTCTTAATAGAGCACAGTCCCATGCCTTTGTTTATTTTCATGACAGTGATGTTTTTGAAAAGTCCCCTAGACTTGCTCTGGCTTTAATGGTCAGGATGAGTCGGACCCTCAGAGACTGTGGCTGTGAGGTGTTCTCAAAATGTTTTTGGTTGGAGGTATGCCAGTGATAAACCCTGTCCCACCCCACCCACCACCATGGCACTTCTGGGACCGATTCCCGTTCATTCAAGGAGAGTCTGAGTAGGCTCTTCCAGCTGCCCGGTGCCCTGCTGCGGGCATGGGGTACGGGTGAGATATAAGAGAATTAGAGAAGTCTTATTTCTACCATAGAGGTTGTTGGGGTCTCATCAGGGAGATAAGGTTTTACATGATTCATGGTGACAGGGGCCACGATAACTAAGTACCAAATAATGATTGCTGTTACTAATACACCCAGTGGGAATTCAGAGGAGGGGAGGTCAGTGTGGGTTGGGGAAGTCCAGGAAGGCTTCTTGGAAGAGTTGAGACTTGAGCTGGCCCATGAAGGATGACAAGGATGTTAATAGAGAAGGGAAGGAGCTCATTCTAGGGCATGCACACATACCCATGCCATCCACCCCTCCGCTCTCCTTCCTCCACACCATGGCTCCTCCCACTGCCTGCCCAGGAAGGGCACGAGAGAACCCCAGCTGTCCCAACACGCCCTGGACATCCTCACAGCCCACCTGAGTGCTCTAGACACTCAGGCACAAGCTAAGGGCTTCTTTCTTGGAGACCTCTGAGGTATGAGGTCCCTCCCCCACCTTGGGTACCTCCTGGGTTTTTACGTCCAGAACCCGGCCCCAGCAGAGCCCCCACTGAGTGGTTGCACTTGTATGCAGCTTCCACTATGTAACTAATATTCTTGAGAACTGCTGTGTGCCCCGCTCCAGGCTGCGAAGGGCCCAGAGAAATCAAAGTCATGGTTCCTGAGTTCAAGTTGCTTTAGTCTATTTGGAGAGATTAAGCGTGAGGAGGTAAATGAAGAGGAGGAGACTAACAATGGGTTAGAGACTGAGAGAGGAGCAGTCAGCCTGGGCTGCAGGACCTGGGGCAGGCGCGCAGCAGGGGCTCAGGGTGATGGGGCTGGGAAGCGGGGAGTAGGAGGGAGGTCCCAGGAAGGTTGGCCGGGGGCGGGGAAGGCCTAAAAAGGTCAGCTGGGAAGATCATAAACAGCTCAAATTGCTCACTGGAGGTGACTGATTAGAAAAATTATGGCACATCCACACATTGGAATAACAATGCAACTCTAAAAATGAATGAGTCAGCCGACCGTGTCCAGTTATCTTCAAGATAAACTGATAAACTGTTGACAAAACGGTGTGTGCAGTATGCTACCATTTGGGGCAGGATAAGAATGATCTTATTTGTTTTTATTGGCACAGGGACACTTTGGAAAGATCCGTAAGAAATGAATAAAAGTGTTTACTGCGGGATGGAGGTGGGGGGACCTGGGCAAATGGGGGGATAGACATGGGAGGGAGAATTTTTACTGAATTTTTAAAATATCTTTAAATTTCCAACCATATAAATATATTTCCTATTTAAAAATTAAAGTGCCCTGGCCGGGCGGCTCTGTTGGTTGGACTGTTGCCCCATACACCAAAAAAACTTAGAGGTTTGATCCCTGGTTGGGGCGCATGTGGGAGGCAACCAATTGATGTTTCTCTGTCACATCAATGTTTCTCTCTCTCTCTCTCTCTCTCTCTCTCTCTCTCTCTCTCTCTCTCTCAAATCAATAAACATATCCTTGGGTGAGGATTTTTAAAAATTAATGAAAAATAACTAGGGAGAAGAGTTTAGGCTAGAAATGTGGTCCATAAACCAGTAGCATTTGCATCATCTGGATCTTACTAGAGATGTAGACACTCTGGCCCCATCCCAGGCATTGGGCAACCTCTTTGGGCCTCAGTTTGCTCATCTGTAAAACAGGCTATTAATTTAAAGTCATTATGAGCTTCAGTGAGCTGATGAGTTAAGGTGGCCATCAGAGGGTCTTTGTTTTAACAAGATCCCCATGTGATTCAGGAGCATCTTAAGGTCTGAGAAGCTCTGGCTCCTGGGAGCAGGCGAAGGTGACTGGTAACAGCTATGTTATAAGGGTGTCCGTCTAAGGCCTGGCTGAGAGATGGATGGGAAGAACATGTAGGCTGAGGGGCTAAGGGAAGGGGCTTAATTCGTTGGTTAATTGGGTGATCAGGCGATTGATTAATTGGTGCAAGCGGGAGGGGATGGGGACAGACTCGTGTGCTGGTGGCAGACACAGGAACAGCAGAGTTGTTAGTTTGTGGGACATTTCTTAGGAAGAAAGGAAGGTAAACAGCTTGCATGTAGGAGAAGGGGAAATGTGGGAAAAAAACACCCCAAAACCACCCCTCTGAACCAGTTTCCTCAACTGTGGTGTGGGAGTAGTACAGCACCCGTCCTAGGGTTGTTGTGAAGACTCAATAAGATAATGGATGAGAAGTGCCCAGGACAGGGGCAATCCTTGAGGGTTTTTTCATTTATCCACACTCGTGGTCCCCTTGCTTTTTGGGATGGGAGGAAAAGGGGAAACCTAGGCGACATATGGGCACCGGAAGGGCTTGAGCCTGCCGTCCAGATGTCAGGGCCTTCCATGCCCTTACGCACCCATTTCACCCTGGTTTCATTCCCATGTGGGCGAGGACCCCGGGGAGTCTCTGGACAGTCTGAGTTCAGGAGCGAGCAGTGGCCCCCACACACCCCCAGTTGGAGTTTCACCCTGTCAGCCCGGCAGCTTTTGAGGCCAAGTTCCCTGGGGCAGGGTTGGGGCTTGTTTCTCTGTCCAGCTCAGCACCCCATGCGACATGTGGCTGCTCAGCCCTCACTCTATCTAATAACAACACCTTACACCTGCTCCCCCCAGGAAAGAAACAGCCAAATAACAGGCTCCCCTCGAAACAGCCCAAAGCCCAATCCTGTAATTAAACCTCTGCTCGGCAATTACTTAGTAACCTCCAAGAGCCGACATTACCGGCCAGTTCTGGAATGCAGGGTGGGATTGGGGCCGGGGAGTGGCAGTCTCCCCAGAAACTCAGGCCTCTGTCAAGTTTGTGGTCTTTTCTCCAACAAAGCCAAGTGCTCCTGGCTGGGTGAGTGCGCTTTGAGTGGGAGATGAGCCAGCTGAGAAGTCCTGAGAACCACCTTTGTCACCACCCCGGGTCTCTGAAGCTAGCTCGCCTTGGGCAAAAGTCACCCCAACTCCCAAATGATACCGAGCTGCAGGTCGTCTTGTCCAGCTTCTGTTCCAGGATGCAGACACCTGCCTTGGCGTTCCTCTGAGCAGAGGAAACCTGGCTAGTGTGGACTCCTGCGTCCTGAGAGGGGGCTCGGGGGGTCATCGCCGGGTGCCTGAGAGGGTGGGGATCCAGCCCTGGGTGGAGGCTGTTTGGAGGTGCTGGGGAGAGACTCATTTCCCTTTGTAACCATGGACTCTGTCGATGGGACCATGACATAGTGGGAAAGGTCCTTGCTGGGGAATAGGTTTCAGTTCTGAGTAGGCTGCTTAGCAAGGGTGTGACCTTGGCTGAGTTACCACCTCTCTGAGCCTCAGTTTGTTCATCTGTAAAACAGGGGCTATTAATGGAAGGTTGTTAGG
>PVJD01016660.1:0-20210 GCA_004026545.1 Mormoops blainvillei
CAGAGAGACAGTGATTCTCCATAGCTACCATTGCCATGACTGAACTTAAAAATTATTTCTTTTGATTTCATATCCAGTGTTTTTCATGTGCTGTTGCATCCCATTTCTACATCATATGATGAGTTATTCAATTTTTTTCATATCTGGTATCTAGGTTGCTAAAAGTACTAGATACATTTTCTTCAAAGAAATAGAATGCCAGCTCCAGTTTTTAAAACAACTTATCCAATCTTATTGGCAACTATATTTAAGTCCTTATCTTCATTGGAATTCAATTAGTATAATTACAGATAGGGAAATTGTGTTCACTGTGGATTGAAGGGATTTAGGATCAAGACTTCACAATTGTGTCACCCTGAGCAAGTCACTTTCCCTCTCTCTGAGCATGTTTTTCTTGAACCTGTAAAATGGGGGTGGTAAAATCTTTCTTACTATACGTGTGAAAATTAAATGAAATCAAATATGTGAGCATGCCTAGCTCATCCTCAAATTCCATAGATCTAAGATTTAGAGTTAGTAAATTGTGACACACAATGCAGGGGCTTTATCATAATTGTGGTTGGAACCATTTGATTTTAAATTTGAAAAATAGCTTTTTATGGCCTTATGAAGTACTATTCAGTGGAGAAAATATACAAAATATGAGAAAATAAAAATCAATCATAATTCTATAACTTGTATTGTTTATCTTCTCTTTTGCTTATATGATTCCAGTATGGTTTCTGAAAACACACACACATTTTTGTAAAAGAGAACTGTATATGTTGTTTTGTACTTGTTTTTCATTTAAGAGCATATTCTGGATACTGTGTCCTATCATTACATCTTTTTCTTCTTTTATAATATTTTAATGGCTATAAAGCACTAGATTATATAATGTAGCATTTTTTAAATTAAATTTCAGTGCCACCTGTAAGTTTGGTGCTTAAGCTTGTTGAATTGTCAAAACTATGCATGACTTCCCGTGAATTCTGAAAAGGTGATGTTTTCCTCTTTAGTGTACAGCTTGGTTAATATTGTTAGATTATCTCAATATAGTATTTATTGTATATGTAAAAAATCAGTTCTGCAGGAGTTTTGAATTTTAATGAGGTTTTACTTATACATGTTTACGAAACCATTCTCTGTACTTTTATCATATAGATGTCTCCTATATTCTTAAATTTTTATTTTTACATTAAAATGTTTAATCTATCTAGTATTGATTTTCACATATGGAGAGTGGTGACAACATTTCAAAAATACAGATAGCCAGGTGTCCCAACACTATTTATTTGACAATCCATCCTTGCCCCACTGATTTGTAATGACACTTCTGTAATGTACTAATTTTCATATATATAATATATATGAGTGTGTGTTTTAAGTCTATTCTGTTTTTGTATTCCTCTGTTTGCCTGTGTCTACAATAACTTAAGGTTATTACTATAGATTTAACATAAGTCATGATATCCGGTAGGGAATATTTATATGACAAAAAATATTATCATGAAAGTTAAAAGACAAACCATATATTTAGCCATATTTATAACTCATGTAACAAAGGATTAGTGTCTAGAATATATGTGTATAAGGGACCTATACATCAATTAGAATAAAAAACAACCCAATAGAAAAATGGAAAAGTAATAGGAACAGGATATAGATGAGATATTCAACTTCACTAGTAATCACACATGATATGCAAGATAAAGTGATAATGAGCTATCTTATCAAAACCACAGTTCTGGCAAAAATTAATATCTAATACCACTTAACACTTCAGGAGTATATAGGAAGACAGAAACACTC
Organism: Mormoops blainvillei; assembly: GCA_004026545.1. Classification (NCBI taxonomy): domain Eukaryota; kingdom Metazoa; phylum Chordata; class Mammalia; order Chiroptera; family Mormoopidae; genus Mormoops; species Mormoops blainvillei. Next base: position 1,792 of record PVJD01016660.1, read on the forward strand.
ATATAAACTGCATTTGGAATTGATATCTGCTTCAGCATTTTTGGAGATTAATTTTATAATACTTATTCAGACTTGAAAAATCCTTATACCTTGTAAACCAAGCATTTCTCCTCTAGATATCTACTTTGAAGGAACCCTTTGACATGTATACTAGGAGATAACTTTACATATGTTCAGTGCAGAAATGCTTGCAATAGTAAAATAAATGCAAATATAAGTTCGCTGGCATATGGAGTGGAATATTATGCAACATGTAACATGAATGAACACAGCTATATAGATCAATACAGGCAAATATTAGAAAGGTAATATTAAGCCCTGGCTGGTGTGGCTCGGTGGATTGAGTGCTGGCCTGTGAACCACGGGGTTGCTGATTTGATTACCGGTTGGGGCATATGCCTGGGTTGCAGGCCAGGTCCCCAGTGTGGGACATGTGAGAGGCAACCACATATTGATGTTTTTCTCCCTCTACTCCTCCCTTCCCCTTTCTCTAAAAATAAATATGTAAAATCTTAGAAAAAAGAAATGTAATATTGAGTTTATAAAAAGCAATGTGAAAAAGGATATAAACAGAATGATGCCATATTCATAAAGATTTTTAAATGACAGTAGCCTATAAAATTGTTTATGGGTACATGCATATGTAGTAAAAGAATAAAAGTAAGAAAGGAAATGATACAGACAAACTTTAAGATAATGGTTACCTATGAGGAGAGAGCAAGGAGGAAGGGATTATAGGCATGAGATAGGATAGTATATGTAAAATTTCACCTCTTTTAAAAAGGAGATCTGAAAGAAACATAGCAAAATGTTAAAACTGTGTGGTGGGTATGGGCTTCATCTATATTATTTCTTGTGATTTTCTATATGATGATATATTTTATAATTTAAAATCTGTAAATAGAGAGTGATTGCCTTATAGTATGTGCTCAAGAATGTTAGTTTCCCTTCTACCTACACCAACATTTTTGTGGTTATTATGTATTTTGTTATACTTTTGTTCAGAGATTTTTTTTTAATGTGCTTAACCTAGAAGGGTTAATTTCCTTACAAAAAGAGAATTTGAGAGGTAGGCAGTGCAGGGCTGATATTGCAGCTCCATGGCATCATTACAGACCCAGGCATTTTCTATCTTTTCTGCTCTGATGAATTAGTTTCTGTCCTCAAGATCCCCCATAGTCCCAGATAACTGTTGAACTCTGACCTTTATATCTTAATTCCAGAAATAGGAGGAAAGGTTAGAAAAAAGGGCTTATCCCCCACCTGGTTAAGGGGACATCCTAGAATTTCCACCCAAAACTTACAACTTATTGGCCGGAATCTAGTCACATGGTTATATCTTTTTGAAACGGAGGCTGGAACATGCAGTTTTTCAACTGGTTATATTGACTATGATGTATAACTAAGGAAACAGAAGAAAATTGATATTAGGAAACAACTAGGAGTCCCTGTCAGAAATAAGATCCTAAATGTTACTGGCCTCTAAATTATAGCATTATTTTCACTTTCACTGAGATTTAGAGATTTGAAAGCATGTGAAGCTCTTTCAGTCTTGGTGCACACCAAGTATATTACAACTCACTAGTGTTGCCCTCAAATTTAAAGAGGTATAAATTCTAGGTGCTTCTGTTATTGAATAAACAAAACCATATTATATCTTTTTTCAGAGTGAAAAACATGCTCAAAATGTTAGGTTTTATTTTCAAATGTATGGAGAACAAAATGAAGTGCCTAGTAAAAAAATGAAGATGGATGTTAGAAATCTTCAGGTGAGTGTTCTATGTTGATGTGGTTATTCTAAATTTTGAGTCACTGTATCTTTCTAACAAGATTGTCCTTATTTCAGGTGCATAACAGTGAAGTAGTGGACAGAAACAAATTTTGTGATCTTTGCAACATGATTTTTAGCTCTCCAGTTGTTGCTCAGTCTCACTATGTGGGGAAAGTACATGCTAAAAAATTGAAGCAATTAATGGAGGAGCATGATCAGGTATCTCCATCAGGATTTCAGCCAGAGATGGGTAAGATTATGTTTTCTTCTTTAGCTTCAATACAGGATTTCTCTATCATTTTTCACCCAACTCTGCCATCCATTGTTTTTCAGAGACTTACACTTTGAGAATGTATACTGATTTTTATTGATTCTTCTTCTTCTGCCCAGTTAATCTCTTTCTGTGTTCTTTTCATTTACTGTGGAGGTTATAATTGTTAGCTGAATTTTAAGAAATGTTTATGACCTCTCCTTTTCAGTTTATTAAATCCAAATAAAACAAGTGATACTCTATGCTGCTATAAAGAATAAACAATAATCAGCCTAAGCTCTTTGGTTTCTAGTCAAATTATAAAAGCTTAGCTCCTTACATCTTCACCTTCAGCATCTATCTCATTCTTGTTTTGCTTTAGTACTTTCCAGAATATTATCTTATATGTGGGTTCAGACCCCATACTGTAGTTATGATGGAGTATTTCCTGACCATAACTGTAGGCATAAAATAAGTAAGTTATGGAATCTCCTTTTACTCTCATTGCTCATTTCTTTCTCCTATGAATATAAAGAAAAAGTATGGCAGCATCATCAGTTAGTAGGTATTGAGTACTTACTTTATGCTAGACCCCAAAGACACAGCAAACTATAAAGCATTGGCTCTTTCCTCCTTCCAGTGATGTTGAGCCATGAATACATGAGAGATTTGACCCAAAGATCTCACTTCTCACCTGAGGTGGCAGAGTATACCATGGAAAATCTAATTAGTACTTTGAAAAATTTGTATACTAGCATAAAAAATAAGATAATCCTCTGGAATGAATAATTTACCACATTTTCACTAGCTTCAGCACTTTAGGAATACAGCATGCCTGGCATGGAAAATTTACCAACATTAATTTCCAACTGATAGCATAGACCTCATCCAGCATTAAAACATATTGTCTTAGTAAATGAAACCAGAATTACTTTACATACAATTTATTCTAGTTTAATTTTTGTATTGTTGTTTTCCTGCCTATCAGTCTAAAAAGAGCCAGAATCAGTGTGACCTACAAAGAAAGCACCTTGTAAAGCTTTATCTTCAGTCACCCAAACATGTCAATTTGGGCTCAGAGAGGAGACTACAGGAAGGATTTCTGAAATAACTGTGATTGTGAAATCATATAATTTTATAGCCTTAAACAACTGCATACATTGTATTTTGATACAATAAATCTGGACTAAATAAATGACTTACTGTGCTGCTCAAGTACACCCACTTAGTATTTGGTACCATCTGTTTTACCCTCAGTAATTTCAAGAACCATCCTAAGACAGCTCTCATGTTTCGATTGATTTCCCCAATTAATATAATTAGGGAATTCCTGATACCAAACATTCCTTCCTGTATCTTTGTTGGAGAAACTTGGTGACAGACTTGTATTCAAATTTCCTTTCTTACAAAAGGCAGTTCTTTTTAACCTGAGTTCCTTTATCTTACAGCTCTTTGGAAAAAGTCCAAAGATAGTGGATTTTAAAATAATTTTAAATTTCCCTAATACTTTATAATCAATGCAGCTCTAATAGCTGAACACATGTTGATCACTTTTCATTATGACTATTTCAGCAGGTGTGCCTATTACTACTTCTGCAGAGTCAACTTTTCTGAAGCCCCTTGCAGTCAAGCCTCCTCCAGGTGGGATTAAAGACAAGACTATGCCTTCTTCTTCCAGCACTGCTTTGGATTTGAATAATCCAAACAAGTATTGCAAGCTCTGCCCTGCTTCCTTTAATAGTCCACTAATGGCCCAACAACATTATGTTGGGAAAAAACACAAAAGAAATGAAGCTAAAAAGAAGTTTGTAGACAAGATAAGAGAGAAACCTCTTCTAGCAAAATCAGATGCAAATGGTAAACAGTAAAATATCACAAAACTCTTTCATAGGAAGTTTATATTTTAAAACACATACTGGCTTATATACATACAATTTTACTCTTATTGAGTAGGATGTCGATAGTACTCATGGGATCACGGAATTTTAAGTAAGTAAGGACTTTGAGTAAGGACTTAGTTCTGTGTCTTGGTTTTTTAGAGCATGAGACCCAGAAAGTTTTAGATCACCCTTATTAATTATAGAATCAAATATAGATATTTCCATGGTTCTTTGTTATATCATGCGTACATAAGGGAATGTTTTAAATTAGTATTGTGTGCTTATACCATTCATTCACTAAGTATGGGGTAAGTGTCTCTTGGGTGCTAGGGTAGTCATTCTTAGGAATACAAATGAGGATGGATATACTATTTTCCCAGAGCAAGTGTGTAAACTAGTTGGGTTACTAATACTTCATTGTAAGTGGCAACAGATGTGGATTTTTGCATACATATTTATGGTAACCAGGGGAGTGAAACATCATGGTTCCAAAAAATCTTCTTAGAGGAAATATATGATTTAGATTGGTAGGAGTGGGAAGGAGAGGATGGACAAAGGTGCTAAGAAGGAGTGACAAGAATTCAGGCACAATAAAGATTCTGATCCTAATTGGAGTGATCCACTTGCTCTTCTAACCATATTTTTTTTCATTTTCCCCCCACAGGCATCTTCTCACTACTAGTGTATTTTATTCCCTTTTCATATTCTTCCTTTCACCTACTTCTTTCCCTTCACTCACTTATTTTTTCAATTCTTTCCTTACTAGGCTTTTTATTTTTCATGTGAAAATGTTCATTACTTCCTTCTTCTTGAAGCTCTGTTCTTTGTCATATATAACTCCGTATGCTCTGGTTCTTCTCCTGTGATTCTATGTCTTCTATTTTTTCTTTGGGGGCTTTTTTTTTAAATTAATTACCAAATATAGATAGTCCCACGGTTCCATTCTTGACCTTACTATACAAACATAATCTAATCTACCTCCTCATTTCATCTCTCATTTGTATGCTTATGACCTTTCTGTCTAGCTTTAGACTCGTATTTCTACACGAATGGGAGCCGTTACTTCCCCTGGATACCTCATAGCTATTTCAAATCCACACAGACATTCCGAGTGGAAACCTGTAGTTAACCATGAATCCTCCAAATTCACCTTCTTCACTTTCTATATCTAAAGAAGCACCAAACCATGACTGTTTTACCTCCAAAATATTACTTTTATCTTATCTCCAGGCTGCTCTTCTCACACTAGTTCAGGCCTTCAACATCTTTCCTAGAACCTTACTACTCAAAGTATGATTTGTGGCCAGCATCATTGGTATTACTTGATAGCTTGTTAGAAAAAGGAATTTCAGGCCTCACTGGGAGACCTACTGAATCAAAATCTGCATTTTTAACAAGACCTCCTAGGTGATTTGTACTCAGTAAATTTTGAGAAGCATTGTCCTAGGAGATTACCACAGCCTCCTAACTACTCTCTCTGCCATCAGTTTTGTCTCCACATATCTGCCCTTAACTTAACCACTATACTGTTTCACCTAAAGAGTACATTTTTCCATGTCATTTCCCTGCCTTCTTAAAAATTCTTAATCATTTTTCTATTTTCTGTGGATAAAATATAAGCTTGATAGCTCTTTACCACCTTGTCCCTGCCTACCTTCTCCAGGCTTATCCTCTGCTACTTCCTGCCATGATTTACATAGGTCAGAACCCACAAACTCTTTATGGTTTCCAGAAAGCATTATCCTATTTCTTATCTCTACCGAATTTCTTATCTCTGTGGCCTTGTTCATGTTGCCATGTTGGCTGGAACATCTCCATGTCCCTCTTCTCTTGGCTTCTACTCTTTCTTTAACATGCTACTTCTTTGGAAGCCTTTTCACTTGCGTCGGGCATATCTTCTGTGTTTCGTAACCTGCATTTCTAATTCTCTCTCCATGTATCTTTATCTCCCATTAGAATGTAAGGACTTTGAGGAAAGAGACTTCACTTAACTCCCCTATTTCCAGTGCTAGAGATAGAAACTGGCAAGGGTATACCTATCTCAGTAGAGATTAATTTAATATATGAACCAGTGAAGTATTAATTTTTATATATTGATTGCCAACCATGTGATTGTACTTCTTAAAGTTTCCTACTTAATGTGATTCAACATATCCCCTAAAGTTATGCAAAGATATGCATTTTTATCTAGGATTTTAAAGAGTGTTGGTTTAGGCAAGTGTAGAAATAGAAGTCATAGGGCTTCTGAAAGTAGTAGATGTTTAGAGAAATGACAAACTTCCACTTGGTAGAGGTTTTTTTTTTTTTTCTGTATTGTTTGGCTGAGGGTCTCTGAACTAAGTGGCTTCTAGTTTAGTAGCATTAGGTGAAGTTGAAACTGAGTCAACTATGAGAAGTGTTTGCACTCTGCAGGGAGGGCCATTTCAGTACTCTGAAGTTTGAGGTTTATTAGAATAAAAGAAGGAGGATTTGGGTGATATTTTCATCTGGCTGGGGAAAGGATACTGATCATCAGCATAATTTAATCCAGTCAGTGAAACCATTTTACATGAGCCTCTGAAGCTAGAGCTCAAAAAGAGATTTTTAACCTTGCCTTGACATTCCATTTTTGAGAACAGTAACTGTTTGGGGATTAAAAACTAGCTGGATAATTTAAATTAGCTAATGAGAATTTCAAAGAATGGTAACATCAGAAGCCCATATTACAAGTGAGCAAGTGGTAAGACAAAAACAATTTAACACGTGCCCCCTTAACTATTTCACTCTCCAGCCATTTTCTCCCTTCTTACTGTCTCTGCCTTCCTTTCCACCTGCTATTGTTGATGTTTCTACCATATCTAAGCTCTTTTTCTCTTTCTTCTTCATTCTCACTGTTTCTTTATGTCCCTCATCCAGCCCAGATCTTATTAGCACAGGAATGGCTACCATAACGATATGGAACTAAAGTATGTATGTACTTTTTATTTATTTTATTTGTTATGTTTATCTTACTAATTTCTAGCCCCATTATCACACTTAGAGGTCTCATTGTCACCCATAACTCAACATATCTAAAATTGAATGAATAATCTCCTCTAAAACCAACTTGAATTTCCCAAGTTTTCTGCCCTTGCCAATAGTACCACTATTTGTCACCTACAGTAGAATCTTTGAGGGCATTTTTGACTTCACAATTCCCTATTACCAAGTTTTTTTAGAACTATTCTCCATCCTGTACCCTTCCATTACATTTTCACTACAATCATCTCACACCTGAATGCTACAACAGCCTTCTGAAAGGCTTTATTTATCCCTCATTGTTATTCTCTCATTCCCTACTAACAAGATTTCAACCCTGGATCAGTTGCATGGTCTGCCTTTTATACTTTTATACTCAGGATACGGAGTGATGTTATAGAAAATTATGTAAGGTAAATTGGGTACCTCTACAGAGTCTTGGTATCCAACCTGCATGGACTTTTGGTCCTACTTAATTCTTTCACTTTTCTGTCAGCAATGATTTTTAAACCTACACCACTCTCGGACACCCATCCATGGTTCTACTCCCCCCCTCCTCACACCTGTAAGGCAAGCTTATTCCTTATTTCATCAAGAAAAAAAATTGGCCATCAAATGTGGATTACCAAGTCTCTTGCCTTAACCAAATTATCCCTTAACCATGAGATTCCTTTTAACTGCTACATTTTACCCTTCCCTTCTTAGCCAAGTTTTTTTCAAATATGTATGTCTTCACTGTTACCCCTCAACTCACTGCCATTTGTTGACACACATTTCCCTAACTCTCCACAACACTATTCCACCACTACACTGGAACTGTTCCACACAGGACCATGGTGACATCTAAATTTCTAAACCCAATGGACAGCTTTACTCCGTTCACTAATCACTCCTCTTTTAAAATCTACTTTCTTAGCTCCTTTGACATCACTCTCTCCTGTTCATTCTTATAACTCTGTCCTTTACTTTGTGACCTTTACGTGGTCCCCTCCTTCTCTATCATCTTAGTTTAAAGAGTGGCACCTCACAGGGTCTTATCATTATGTTGCTGTTCCAGTGCCCACCCATCCATTATCCTCAGGAGATCTCATCCACTCTGATTATTTTAACTACTCCCATGCTCTGACTTCTCCAAAATCATTCTGACTTATCTTCTACCTTTCAAACTCCTATATCTAACTGCCTGTTGGACACCTTTTCATGGAAATATAGCAGATGTCTTAGACTCTGTGTATCCAAACTCAAACTCACCATTGCTTATTCTCCCACTTCCTAACATGACATTTCCTTCTGACATTCCGAATTCAGTTAACAGGATCACCACCCACTCAGGTGCCAAACTAAGATGCTGAGAGTTATTTTAGACTCCTCAATATTTCTCCTTTCCCCTTATCTCCCACATTCAGTTAGTCACCAAGTTTTGCCTGTTCTAATGCTAAATATTTAAATATGTTACCAGTCTCCCTGTTTCTCTCTGCCCCTACTGTGACCTTTCTAGCCCATTTCAATCTCCTACCTGGTCTAGTATATTTACATAGCTATGGTCTCGTTATTTCCAGGTTTGTTTCTGTCAAATTCATCCTTCATACTGTAGCTAGAGGAGAGATTTCTCTAAAATACACAGTTGGCCATGTCACGTAATTCCTAAATTGCTTCAAGGTTCCCAGTGCACAAAATAAAAAAGTGTAGGCTCTTTAGCATAACATATAAATCTCACTTTAATCTTACACCCTTTTACCCCTCCCATCTTGACCCTTATATTTAATTCTACAACAATTCCAGATTTTAAGAAGTTCCTTCAGCCCTCGCTGGTGTGGCTCAGTGGACTGAGTGCTGGCCTGTGAACCAAAGGGTTGTGAGTCCAATTCCCAGTCAGGGCACACGCCTGGATTGCGGGCCAGGTCCCAAGTAGGGGGTGCACAAGAGGCAACCACACACTGATCTTTTTCTCCCTCTCTTTCTACTTCCTTTCCCTTCTCTATAAAAAGAATAAAAAAATATTTACAAAAGATGTTCCTTCAGATACTTTCATGCTTTTTCTCTTCTTTTAAATTAAATTTATTGGGTTGGCATTGGTTTCACGTATACAATTCTATGATACATTATCTGTGTATTGCATTGTGTTTCCACCACCCAAATTCAAATCTCCTTCTGTCAGCATATATTTGACCCCTTTTACCCTTTATTTTCCCCACCCCCGTTTCCTCTGATAACCACCATACTGTTGTCTTTGCCTATGAGTTTTTTGTTTGTTTTTTGCCATGTTTGTTCATTTGTTGCTTTGTTTTATATCTCACATACAAGTGAAATCATAGGGTTTTTTATTTTTTCTGTCTGATTTATTTTGCTTAGCATGATATTCTCAAGATCCAACCATGTCGTCGCAAATGGCATGATTTCATCTTTTCTTATGGCTGCGTAGTGTTCCATTACGAACATATATGTGCCGTATCTGCTTTTTTAATGCTGTCTGCTCTGCGCGCAATATTCTTCTCAACTCTTTTAATCAAGTTAACTATTTTTCTTCTTTCCAAGCTTAACTAAGGTATCATTTCTTCCAGTATCCCTCTTTATACCCCAATAATATTCTCACTGCCTCTGCTTCTTTGAGCTCCTATACATGTTAAGTGCACCTCTCTTACCTTTTACCAAGTGAGATTGAAATCCTCTGCTCACATATCTGCTTATCATTTGTATTTGCGAACAGCCTGCCCATTTTATTTATCTTGTACCCTTAGGATCTAGCATGTTGCTTGGTGCTACATTGGTGCTCAGTGTTTGTTGAACAGATTATTTGAATTCAACACATCATGCCCATTTCTGTCTCTGCCTGATATTGCTTTCATCTCCTGGAATGCCCTTATCTACTTTCCTTATAGTTCAAATCCTTCTTGTCCTCCAAGATCTATCATGACTTCCCTCACTGCTGTAGCTCTTGGTATTATTCTCTTCCTCTGATTTCTCATGGACTTTACTGTTCACTGACAATTGCATTAAGTATAGCTCCTTAATTGAAATAGCCTCCTTAAGACACAGGATTATATTTATTCTGCAATATTCTTCTCAGTGCTTTATATGGTAATGACTATATAGTTTTTTCTCAATTCATATTTGCTAATTGTTTATTGAGAGCAATGTTGTGTAGAGGGATAAACATAGAATCAGAGACATGTTGAAAATCACTTGCCTAGTTGCACCTCAGATTCTACAGGTATAAAATAAAAATAAGGCTATTTCATAGTACTGAAAAAGGATGAAATGAAGTAGTACATATGACATCCATCACAAAATACGTCCTTAACAAATGTTAGTTTTAAAAAATGTTTTGTTTTCCTGTCATAAGATTAAAACAAAACAAATAAATTAGACACTTTTTATTTTTTTTCATAAATGTAATCCCATATTAATCGAATTTTTGCTTATACATTTCCCTCAATTGATTTTTCTCTATTTAAGACATTGGACCTATGGTTCTCATCCTTGACTACATATAGAATAATGTGGGGAGCTTTTAGGAATCCAAGTGCTCAGGCCATCTGTTAAATCAATTAAATTAGAATCCCTGGGACCTATACATTAGTGTTTTGTTTTCTCTCTTTTTTAACTCCCCAAGTGATTGCAATATACAGCCAAGATTGAGAACCACAATGTTAGACTATAAAGACAAACTACAGACAGCACTTCCCGTATCCGTGCTTTGAAAACAAAGACCTTAATCAAGGGAGTTATGAGATTGAGCTATAATTAGGAGAAATGTGGGCCATGCAAGTGGTTATGGAATATTCTGAAAGGTACAAGATACAAAGAACCTTGAGTTTCTGGGTGAAGTCAAAAACAAGGAATCCTAGTGGGGCAGAAGGAAACAAAGCTGGACAGGGTCAAGGGGCAGATTCAAATGGGGGATAGAGTTGAGAGTGTAAGAAACATATGATTGAGAAAAGAAATATGGAGGCAGGTTCCAGGAGGATTAGACCAGGAATTTTGATCTTGGGACCAATAAATAGGCTTTATATCTTCACAGAAAGGGTTTATACCATTTTTATATATTATTTTCTGAGATGTTGATATCTTAGAAAAAGATCAGGTGTGTGAAAAAGACAATGGCTAAGTTAATAGTAGTGAGACCACATTTTCAGAACTGCCTCGATCTTTCATGTGTGACCTTAACTCCTCTAAACTCTTGTATTATCTATATTATACTCTTCTGATGTAATTTTTAAGAAACAAAGGAGGAACTGAGAACATTATATACCATATACTTTATAAGCTTTAAACAACTAGGTAACACCTCTGAAATATAATCTGAGTTCATAATTATAATGGAGATCTTTGGCTTGATAATCTAGAGCAGTGGTACTCTACAATGGCTGGACAGAAAGATGATCTAGAACGCTTTCAAAAAGAAAGCAAGCCTGGTTCTACTCCTAGAGATTCTGATTTAATTGGTCTGATGTGGGCTGCAACATGAAAAATATTCCAGTTCTCCATGTGGTCCTAATGTGTAACTAACATTGAGAAACACTAATTTAGAGGAAACCAGGACTTTGGCTTACCTTGCATATCTTGGATGCCTTCAAAGTGTATGGTACTGGACAACCAAATCTGAGCCTTAATTTTCACACCTGTTAAATAAGTACAGTAATAATTTCTTGTAAAGTGTTGTGAACATGCAGAGTCCTGAATTTAGGCCTTAGCTTTGCAAGCAGTCCAGAAAATGCCCTGGCTGGTGTGGCTCAGTGGAGTATTGGCCTATGACATAAAGGGTCACTAGTTCAATTCACAGTGAGGGCACTTGCCTGGGTTGCAGGCCAGGTCCCCAGTAGGGGGTGCGCAAGAGGCAACCACACATTGATGTTTCTCTCCCTCTCTTTCTTCCTTCCACTCTCTCTAAAAATAAATTTAAAAAATCTTTTTTTAATAAATAAAATATTTTAAAAATTATTTAAAAGAAGAAGTCCAGAATCTTCAGAGTTGATCACCTTCAAATTAGGGACTCACCAAATCACAGACCGACTTGGAAGATGCTGATAAATAATGAAGGAACTGGAAAGTATTCCCTTAGTGCATTTCTCACACATTCACTGATAACCATAACCAAGGGTATCATTAAAATACAAATTCCCTGCTCCAGAAACAGCCAATCATGTTCTCCAGGGCAAGGGCCCAGAAACCGATATTTTAAATTAACACTCCAGGTGATTCTTATCAGAGAAGTCTGGGAAAACATTGTAGTTTAGGGTAACACACTGTCAGTCTGGTATTGATTTGCAAAAGGAGGACATATATGCAGGGTGGGGCAAAAGTAGGTTTAGAATTTGTATGGGAAATACTACAATAATTAATAATGCAAGAATAAACTCTGTGTTTCATGTACTCACAACTGTAAACCTACTTTTGCCCCACCCTATATATTTCCAGTTCTCAGGGTTTAAAAAAATATCTATTATCCAGTATATCCTCTTTTTGGTATCAAAGAATATGGGAAACCGAATTATAATCAGAAAGTGACTTTGTAAGCACAAAATCAGAGCACTGGGAGAGAGGATAGTTTTGAGGAATCATTCATTCAAACTTTGGCAAAACCTGTTGAGCTCTTCTGGGCCCACCATAGAGTATATTTCCGGAGTGAGCAGAGTCTTCATGTTCTTCAAAGTCAGCATCTTTCTTTCTCCTTGACAGTAGTCTCCTGTTTCTATGAATAATATTTGCTTGGGAAAGATCATTACACTTTGTAATGATTATTTGTGCATCCTTTAAATGATTAAGTGGCTGCTTGATTGCTAAGATGACCTTGCTTGATCCTAAACTCTCTGCAGCCACCAATTTATTACCTCTTTTTTCAAGGTATTTGTTTTTAACTTATGAAATTTATTAATTTGCTTCTTCTGACCAAAGAGAAAAGGAAAGATGATGAGATTAAGAAAATAAAAAATAATTTATCCCATTTCCAATTCTACCTAGGAAGCAGAATATAACTAATATACCTATTCTGTAGCTCTTGACATTTTTAAAGTGGTAATTAGTAGTTTTGTTTTAGAATTTGCTTTCAGCTTTTGTCCTGAGAGTAGGTCTTACTAAACCTCTCTCCTTTCTAAAATTTGTCTGTGGAAATTACTTTTGGTAAACTAATGCACTACAGTGATTTCAGGTAAGAGACTGAAAATTTGCTTTTGTTTGTCTTTAATCTTTTGGGATGTTTCAGGTTTTGGTTGGGTGTAAAGAGAATTAAGGTCAAACAAAAAGATGTTGGTTGAGGGGTTTAGAGGCAAAGGTTCATTGGGCATGCTAAATTTAAAGTGCCTGCTGAACTCCCACATAGAAACAATAAGCATGCAGATAGCAGATTTTTAGGAAAGAGACCAAGGCTAGAGAAACAGTGTGGTGGTGTCATGTAAAGAATTCTGGGCTTTAAATTGAGAGACATGGACTCTGAGAGGATATCTCTATAACTCTCTCTGTGACTTTGATCAAGTCACTTTACCTCTGTGGACCTTATCTTTAAATTGGGAAAGTTCAAGTAGATGATATCTAGTGAATTCCTGTCCAGCTGTGTGATTCTAAGTGTATCCATACTGACCTTTTTAACTTGAACTCTGTTTTTTCAGCATTCAGTACAAGAACTTACGTTTGTCATATTTGTAATATCACCTTCACATCATTAGAAATGTTCCGATCCCATATGCAAGGAAGTGAACATCAAATTAAGTAAGTATTTTTTTTGCCAAAATGCTCCTGTGATACCAAAGACCAGGACTTCTGTCAAGTACTCTTGCATGTATTTTACAAATTTTCTAGGCAATCATTTCCCTAAGAGTTAATCCTGTGTATGGTTCATGGTATTTGTAACATATTGCATGCTAGTAGCATCCCCCAGTAAGTTCTCTAACCATGATAGTATACTGGCAGAGCTGGTTAACTGGCACTTCTCCTTAGCCGACAGCATTGTCCTCCTTTGGAGAGATTGTTAAAGGCTCATTCTCTGGTTAACCATACACATTCAAATAATCCCTGGTAAATTGGCTTAATTCCAGGGGCTTAGTGATCTGGTCATCATCCTTCCAGTGAAGTATAGTGGTTAATAACAAAGGTGGGAGGAAAATGGAAACAACTATGCTTGAACAGCAATAGAAAAAAGAAAAAGAGAAAAAATAAATTACACACACAAAAAAATAGCAAAGGTCATTGCTGGTTAGACCTGGATTGGAATCCAGATCTCTCTATCAAGTATGTAACTTTGGACAGCTCTGATATAAAGTGGTTATAATGAAATATAAAAATTTGTGTATGGTGCCTGGCCTGGAACATAGTAGAATTTCAATAAATGTTTATTCCATTCTATTATTTTAAGAAGGAGATGACTGAGTGGCCAATTGGGGGGCCAGATAAATCAAGTAGCAGGACAGATGGGCACTTAGCTATTGTATATTGGTTTGTTGCTTTTAAAATCAAAGCATAGTATTATATGATTTTATTCTAGTAGAAAAGATTTATACTATTGAGTCCGAATACTTAGGAGCTAAATTGTCTGACTCACCAAATTAACCTTCATTTAGACTTCTAAATAAATCTAAGGGTTCTAGAGAAAATAGCCATCACATTTAAAAGACCTATACAAGGGACTGACTAATCAAAACTTTTAAAACAACATAACATTCAGATGAGACCATCTTTAGGACGTTAAATATTACTGGTGCTTTCCCACACATCTCAATATGTCTTACGTTTTAAGTACTACAACAGTATCAGATATGCCTGCTTCTTTGTACCCGTCTTGTCAGGCCTGAAAATGTTTTTAGGTGTAAAATATTTTGAGGAACATGGGAGGTATCTTGACCATCCTTGCTGCTGCTTTTTGGCATAAAAAGTCATCTTTTATAGCTTTTATATTGATGTAGGTTTTTAAAATTTCGGATTTTGTTGTTTTGGGGTGTCTTTTTTTTTTTTTTTACTAATCTTTTTGAATGCAAAGAAAATATTCAGATAAAATAATCTAGTAACAACTTTCTATGGTCTTTTTCGCAGAGAATCCATTATTATTAATCTAGTGAAGAATTCAAAGAAGACACAAGACTCTTACCAAGATGAAAGTGCAGATTACATCAAAGTACAGAAAGTCAGAGAACCAAAGCCCAAGACTTGTTTCAGAAAGGTGGAAGAGAGTTCTTTGGAAACCCGTGGGTACAGAAAAGTTGTTGATTCTCGATCCAGACGTAGAATGTATGAACAAAGACACCCACATGAGACTTTCCGGACATACCCAGAATCATATAAAATTTCACAAACAGTGGAAAATCAGTTACCTCATTACTTACCTGCTTATTCAAAGAAGACATATGACTCTTTCCAAGATGAACTGGAAGATTACATCAAAGTGCAGAAAGCCAGGGGATTACATCCAAAGACTTGTTTCAGAAAGATAAGAGAGAACTCTATGGAAACACATGGGTACAGAGAAGTTGATTCTGGACCCAGACAAAGAATGTATGAGCAAAGATTTTCAGTTCAGTCTTCCCATACCTACCAACGGCCATACAATATTTCACCAGTGGAAAGCCAGTTACATCATTGGTTACCAGCTTATTCAAAGAGGACTTATGATTCTTTCCAAGATGAACTTGAAGATTACATCAAAGTGCAGAAAGCCAGAGGACTACATCCAAAGACTTGTTTCAGAAAGATAAGTGATAGCTCTACAGAAACCCGTAAGTACAGAGACATGGTTGATTCCAGACCTAGATATAGAATGTCTGAGCAAAGACTCCCCTTTGAGACTTTCCAGACCTACCAAGAATCATACAATATTTCACAAGCAGTGGAAAATCAGTTACCTCATTGCTTACCAGCTCATGACAGTAAGCAGAAATTAGACTCTATGACCTACAGCCAATCCACCAGAGATTATTTCCCAGAAAAACCAGTACCCCTAAGCCTTAATCAGCAAGAAAATAACTCTGGCTTATACAGTATAGAATCTGAAGTTTACAAGCACCTTTCCTCGGAAAAAAATACCAGTGACCCTCAAGCAGGTCATAAACGGAGACATCAGAAGAGAAGACGGCACCTGGAGGAAGGTGAAGAAAAGCCAGGGAAAGAGCAGTCCAAGCATAAAAGGAAAAAGAGTGATGGGGATATGGGGCTAGCCAAGGACAAGAGCATCCGACAAAAGAAAAGAGAAGGAGATAAAGTCAGTGTTAGTTCAGGAAAGCTTAAGCACCAAAAAAAGAAAAAAAGCCATTGTATAACCTCTACGAAAGAAGAACGTAAGCACAGGAAAGAGAAAAAGAAATATGTTGAAGAAAAGACAGAAGAGGAAATGCTTTGGGATGAGTCTATTCTTGGATTTTGAACTTTAAGTTTTATTTACCTGAAGATGCATTGAAGACATAAGAATATGGAGTTAGACAAACATTCAGTGAAGAAAAAGAGAGGTCACAGTCAGTGTCAGTTCAGGAAAGTTCTTTTTTTGTTTGTAAAAATTGAAATTGAATTAAAAGAAGAAACAAGCAAGTCTAAACCTAGACTTCGAGAAAGAACGTAAGAACACAAGAACATAATACAAAAGGAAACCTTTTGAAGAAAAGACAGAAAAGTAAATGCTTTGGGATGAGTCTATTCTAGGAATTTAAACTTTTAATATTGTTTACCCAAAGATGAAATTGAAAAGTCAGTTAAGAAAATTGACTTAGACAAAGTAGCATTAAATGAAGAGAAAGAGAGGTGGATACAGTCATTGTCAGTTCAGAAAAGCTTGTTGTTGTTATTTTTCTAATGGAAATAAAGTAAAGCAAAAGGATAAACAAACCTAAACCTAGTCTCTAAGAAAGAGTATAGGAAAGTAAGAACACAAGAACATAAGAGAAAAGGAAACTTACTGCAGAAAAGACAGAAGAGTCATTCTTTGGGACAAATCTACTCTTGGATTTTGAACTTTTTGGTTTTGTTACCTTAAAGTTGAATTAAAGAAATAAGGTAAAGGGTTTGGTTCTATGAAACTCATGTTATTTTAATTTCCTAACTGGACAGTGACTTGAACCTCTAAAAAGAGCCAAGTGATGTAAAAGTATTCAATATGCCTTTTTGTCAAGTTACTTTTCCTCATTTTCTTTAAAAGAGAAATTATGTGTTTCTTACATATAATTTCCCTTAATGAAGTTGTCCCTATTTCTGTTCATCAAATTGCTTTGCTAGTGAATTATTTGCCCATGGGAGATAATTTATTTTAAGTGAAAGAATTACCAGGCATTACAAAATCCATTCTCTGTCTGGGTTTCTGTTAGTGTTGTTGGTGCTTTATTGTTATTGTGTCTTTGTTTATATTTCTTGGTTTTCTCCAAGAAAAATGTATGAAGAGATTTAGACTGATTTTTTGTGTTTGTTAAATCTAATTTGCAGTGTATTTTTGTATTTTATAGTGTGAAAGTGGAAAATGAAACAGTATATAATAATCTTAGATGATAAATAGTTTTAAAAGTACTGATACAAAATCAGTCTATATTCTGGAAATGTTTATATTATATTAAAGTGTTTTCTACATATTGTTTTATGCAAATGATCATTTCCCAGCCAAAGATGATTTTACTTTGAGAGTAAGAGGGGAAATAAACAGTTTGCACCTCTGGGGAGATCACATTATAAAGCTGTAATAATTTTATTTCTTCTACGTCTAGCTTAGGAGAAGCCGATCTTCAGACTTGAGCTCAGTTTTAAGTTAGAGAAATATGACTGACTATATACTTGAAACTGAATAAGGAAGAATATAAAAGTGGGAGTGGGCTATGAGGGTGCATTACGTTTAACTTGTTTCATCTAGATTATTTTTTTACTCTAGTGCTCCCTTTTTTTTTTAAATGATAAACACCTCCTGTAAGTATCTGAACATCACCATAGTATAGAAGGAGTGATAGCCTGGGAATCCAAATCTCTGGATTCTGGCTTCCGTAGTACCATCAAGTTTCCATATGACCTTGTGGGAGCACCATGAGAATTCAACATGGAGTCATTAGGGACAGGACAAAACAGGCTATAATATTCCCTTGATGTGTTAATCCTATCAAAAAGTAAACAAATCTAAATGGTGATGTATTTGCACTTGGGCAAGTCCTTTAATAGATGGTTTTTCTCAAGATTTGAGTGAAATGGTCAATGTGAGCTGAAGCATATTATGATTGGTCCAGTATATACCTGGTCGAATGAATAGTCCAGAAGGGAATTAGACAGTACCCAAATTAACTCTTATTCCACAAGCCTGTTGGTATAAGATTATTTGGTGCTATATTATCACTTTCCCTGTTTTCTAACACATCCGATGCACTGCAGGAAAGAGGGAAGAAGAATCCCAATCAAGCCAATAGACTGTGACATTAGCCACAAAAATGGCAAATTCTCCTTTCTGAACATGCCAAAAAAAGCAACATTTTTTTTCACAAAAAGAATGTGAGCCAATAAAAATTGTGAGCATTTTTAGAGTTGATAAGAATCTACCACATGATGGACTCTTTTGCAGAAGTCCATTTTGTATTTA
>PVJD01016661.1:0-20209 GCA_004026545.1 Mormoops blainvillei
CCAAAAACCTTGCAGTCTTGTTTTGATTCTTTTTTCCCCCTCTCCAACCAAAATATAATCAGCAGATCCTGCCTAGTCTTTCCAAATATAGCCAGAATCTGAGCACTTTTTACCGCCTCCATTATGACCTTGTGCCTAGCCCACATCATCTCTTTACTAAATGTCTCTCCCTTTTCCACCCTGGACCTTCTAGAGAAACATTTTCCAGGGAAAATATAATGCTAACCACAAATGTCATTTTTATTTAAGAAGCTACATTTAAAAAGTAAAAAGAAATTAATGAAAATTATTTTAATTGTATTTTTATTTAACCCAGTGTAGTCAACAGAGTATCATTTCACCATGTAACAAATATAAAATCATTAATAAGATTTTTACATTCATTTGTGGTACTAAGTTTTTGACATTTTGTGAGTACTCTATACTTATAGGACATCTAGATTTGAACTAGCCATATTTCAAGTGCTCAACAGCTATGCATAGCTAGTGGCTACCATACTGTACAGTAGTTCTAGATTATATTTCTTAACAAATTTTTAAACAAATTGGATCTGTTCAAAATGCTGTGATTTAAAAAAATTTACTTAGAATAATGCCTAAAGCCTACCAATGACCTACAAGGCTCTATTGGATCCAGTCACCCAATTACCTTTGTGATCTTATCTTCTACTACTTGCACCTTCTTCAGTCATATAGGCATCCTCACTACTTTCCGAATGAGTCGGACACGTTCTCCTTGGTCCCTGTCATCTCTTCTCTTTGCTTGGGAAGATCTTCCCCTGGGTGTGCTGATGCCTCACCAGCTCACCCACTTCAAGCCTTTAGTGCATCTCCCCTTCTCATTGAACCCTATCCTGACTGTTGCAACTCTTTCCACCAACAATCCCAAGCCTCTCTACTCCGATATAGTTTATGACCAACTAATAATTTACTAGACACATAAATCCCATAAAGAAAAGATTTTGTATGTTATGTACATTGTTGTATTCCTAGAGCTACTACAGTGTCTGGCACAAAATAAAAACTCATTTGGTAGTTGATGAATGAATGAATGAATGAATGAGAGAACTGGGCTTTCTGGTACCTCAAGTTCTAAACCAAATACTTGATCTTTGTGCTAGCTGTTTATTTGAACTTCACATTTTAAAATCATTTTGAACTTGTTATTTTAAAATAATTTTGGTGACCCAGTTGTTTCACATGGCTTTTCTACCAGTCCCACCCTGCTGATTTACTGTCCCATTTGAAGATCTTCCCATTCATAGGCTTAACTGGGAACCAGTAATTTATTTCAGCTGTGGGTAGAAGGTATCGTTTTGGTAAACCTTGTTTTCCTCAGGGTTATACCTTAACAAATAATTTCATTTATCTAGTTGTCATAAGTAGGAGAGTAAAAAGTAGGGAGTAAAAAACTACTAAAATTTCAACATTTTTTTGTTCCATTGTTTTGCATTTGAAGATAAAGAAACAATTTCAACTTCTGGGGAAATGCATTTCCGGAAACACAGTCAGGTCTCAGTTAAGCAGCAAGAGGCAGCCATCCCTCTGAGGTTATGGATATAGAATACTGGTTTATTTACAGTGAGACATGTCCCAGATGCCATAGTAAGTTACATGAAAAGAAATAGATGAATAGGGAAAATGACAGTAATATGAAGAAACTGGGAGGGAAAGTGACCAGAAAAGTTCGAGTTTCTGGAAATGTTTATTTGTTTATTATTGCTCTCCTCAATTATGCATAGATATGAATTCTCCAATCATGATTTTTTAATGCTTTATTCTTTATCTTTAATTTTTCTGAGTTGATGCTTAAACTTAAACCATTTGAATTGAATATGGAAAAATACATTTTTTTTTCAATCTGAGATATATTATAATCTTTTTCCCTGAAGGTTAAACTCTTTCTTTTCTCTTATACTTCATTCATGTTTTTCTCTATCACTATGTTAATTTTAGTTAAAAGTCCAAAGACCTTTAAAGACAAGATATGCACTTGGGATGCAACTATATGTCCACAAGGCTGGAACCAAATCCATAATAAATGCTTCTTTCTAGCTGAACAAGAAAAACCTTGGAGAGAAGGTCAGGCTAACTGTATGGCCTATCATGGATCTCTGCTCATATTCAGTGCCCAGAATGAAGTGGTTAGATTTTTCTTCTTTGCAATATAAGTCTCATTTAATTTTTTGAGGTACTGTATGACATGTATACTTCAAGGGTATAACACATCATTCAATAAAACAAAGACCTTCACATTTATGGAACTTATATCTCAAAGGAAGGACAGGGAAAAAAATAATCATAATAAATATGTAAATTGTGTAGTATATTAGAAGTTAGTAAGTTTTATGCAAAAATAGATATTTACACATTAAGTGGCATTGTGAGTGTTTCACATGGGTAAGCTGCAGGAAATATAGTCTTTTCTCATTGAGATGATGACACTTGAGCAAAAATGTAAAGTATATGAGGGAGTTAGTCAAGGGAATCCAGGGGATAAACGTCCCAGGAAGAGGAAAGAGCTAGAACACAGACATTAAGGTAAGTATATGCCTGGAATATTCAAGGACAGAAGAGAGACAGCCAGTCAGTGTGCCTAAAATGAGGAAGTGAGTGGGGAATATGGGTCATTAAGGTTTTGTAGATGATTACAAAGACTGGGTTTTACTCCAAGAAAAATAGGGAACTGTTGCAGAATTAGAAACGGAAGTATGACATCATCTGACTTAAGTTTTTAAAAAGCATTTTCTTGGCTCTGATGGTCTGGCTAGTCAGTGGTAAATATAAAAGCACAATGTCACTACCAGGCTGTTGCAATAACTCTAACAAGAGAATAACGTGCTCAAAGAAGGACCATGGCATTGGAAATAGTGAGAATGAGAAAGTGAGGAGAGATCCATTACGGCACTCTGTGCTTTGTAAAAGGACTTTTTGACTCACTATCTGGGGACCTCTTCATACTGGATTGGACTGAAAAAGCAAAATGTAAGTGAACGCTGGATGTGAGCAAATGGAGGTGCATTAAGCAATAGGTAAGCCTTAAAACATTTATTTGTTATTAAATGTGTTAAGCACGGCAAGGATTCTGACTCTATAGTCAGCTACCTCCATTGTTTCCTCCATACCATGTCCCCAGAAGGCCCTTAATGAATAGATGCCAGAGAGAACCTTCAGACAAATATATGACCTTTAGTGAGAGTTTGGCATCAGATACCAGTAATTACTTCTATATGGTGAGTTAGACCACATGTGAACCTCAGGTATTCCTTTCATCATAGACTGAATGGAAGTCTAAGTAGTTTGAACCTTGCCTCTTTCCACTTGTACTTTGCCCTTTGTTGCTGCTTTAAACCCTCGTTGACAGGGGAGTCTTAGGAAATAAGTGTAGGTTTGAGTAAACCTACACTTACCCCACCCATTGGCGGCCGGAAATGGAAGAGAAGAAGTGAGAAATAGAAAATCTTTGTTCCTCTTGGCTTTTATTTAAAATTCTAGAGCTTCTTTTTGTTTCTAAGCTTGAGGAACTGATTGTATCCTTGGACTTCATTTTTGTTCTTGAAACACTTGAAATGTCCCCCAACTTCAGGGAGAAGAAAGAAATAAGAAGGACATCATGTTCCCTGCAGGGGGGCCATAAGCCACCCTTTCTGGAGCACCCACTATAGACAGGCACTGTCCCGGACCTACGGCAGCCTGTGCTAGGTATTACATGAGGGAGATGGTATAAAAAGAGTAGCAAGGTGTTTTATGATATCTCCTAGATTATAAACCAGTATAAATTTAGAGAAACTTTTCCTGTTACCATTGTGTCTATGACTAATTTGGGGTGAAAATACACAGTGATTTGAGGGTAAAATATAATTGGTAATTATGTTTCCAACTTTCAAAAAAGTAAGAAAAAGTACAACAAACTTTCTGACTACAAACCCTAATACCTATGGTACTTTCTTGAGAGAAAATATTGACAATTTAACATATTGTATGTTATATGTAGTTCACTTAAAAATTGAGAGAGAAGTAAAAGAGCTTTAAGTTGCTTAAAGCTGGTGTATTAGTTTGCTTGGGTTACTGCAATACCACAGACTAGGCACCTTAAACAACAGCTCTGGAGATTAGAAGTCCTGGATCAAGGTGTCAGCTGGGGTGATTTCTTCCAACACCTCTCTCAGTGGCTCGTAGATGGCTATCTTTTCCCTTTGCGTCTTCGCATGGTCTTCCCTCTGCAAATACCTATTTGTATTGAATTTTCTTTTTCTTACAGGGACACCAGTCATATTGAATTGACATCATTTTAACTTAGCCACCTTTTAAACACTCCATCTTCTAATACAGTTACATTCTGAGCTACTGGGGCTTATGCCTATAACATAAATTTGGGGTGTTCATAATTCAGTCAATAAGAGCTGGTGAGCTCTCAGTTGGCACTAAAGAATGCATAGGCACAGAAACATACAATTCAAAAACAGAAGTGGTAAAATTTTGAAGTTAAGAAGCTGTATGGCAAGTGCTACAAAGTTCCCCACAAAGGCAGAGCTAAAAACATTTTAATTACCATATAACCAGAAAGTCATGACTCACCTTGCTGTTTTTCTTTTCCTCATTTTGAATATTTCCTATGTTTATATGTGACTTGCAATAGGAGTTTAGAAATTCTTTCTAAATATTTCACTTATAATTATGTGTACTATAGACAATCAAATACAAAATACCTATTTTCCTATGGTGATGGTTGCAAAGAGCAGAGGAGTGAACATCTGTTTCAACCTTAAGAGGGACCGATATTTTTAATGTGTGAAGGGTGGTCAATGAAATATCAGTTATACTCTCCCTCTATATAACCTTTAAACAGCTAAATAAATTGATTTTTACTTTTTATTTGAAAGTATAAAGAGAACAATGCAATCAACAAGATGATTTACAATGTTCAAAAGAGCTTGAAGTTCCAGGACTTCTAGGTTATGAAGGCAGTAAAGTTCCCTCGTGCTCGTTTCTTCCCACCACCACAGTCCCGAGTTAAAGTCCAAAGACAGGTCTGAGGAGAGAGGCAGCTCATTTCACTCCCCCTATGCCTTCCCCATTGCTCATCTAGAAACACGGTCACCGAAGTCTACCCTATATATTTTAGGCTGTGCCGAGGTATTTTTCATAAGGTTCAGTAAAAAATCTCGGTTTTGTTCCAGGTTCGCTATTGAAGGAAGTGGAAAGTGTGACTTCATTTTTAAGAAAGGCATCAGTAGTACCAATTGTGGTGATGCAAAAAAATATATATGCAGCAGAAAAGGCATTTGTCCTTAGATCAGGAGCTTCCCTGCAGAAGAAATAATTAAAGAAAATTTACCTTTTTATGTATTATAATTTCATATAGATACATTGTCCTTCCTATCAAACATATGTTTTAAGTTTATTGATAAAATTTTAAATGATTTTTATCTTTATTGAAATACATAACTAACAAGCCAAGAAACTAACCCGAGATTTGGATCTTTCTAGAATGAGGACAGGGACTTCTGTCTGTTTTATTAATGATATCTCTCACTTGCCCAGAACAATGTCCAGCACATGTTAGACACTCTACAGATGTAAAAGAACCAAGAAGGGAATGTATACATACATGTTTTTACGACTTGTCCTGGACCCCATAAGTTGGTGCGTCTAAGCCTACTGGTGTCACGGTGCTCCTGCTCCTAACTGGCAAATCAGCAGCCTCAGTGGAACAGACTGGGGGGTAAAGAGAGGGAGGGAAAGGCACCTCTACTTGTCCAAAATTCAATTAGGTCTGCCTAAAGGAGATAAACAATGTGAAACGTGAAGTGAGCATTAGTGGTCCACTCAGCCTTGGGTGGGTATGTAACTCATTTGGGACTTGGAAAGGAGGGCCTTGGGAGAAATATGCAGAGATTAATTAGGGTTCTGTTTTGTTTTTTACTTTGTATCATGATCAAAGTGGTAAATTTGGCTTTATTAAAATAAAATACTTTTATCATTCTACATAAACTGTGAGAAAAATGAAAGTTAAGCCACAGGCTGAGAGACAGCATTTGTAAAACTTTTAGGGAGAGGTATTTGAATCTAAAATACATAATAAGCTCTTACGACTAAATAAGAGACTAACAGCCCAATTAAAAATAAGCAAACTATTAAATATTTAATCAAAGAAGATATCAAAATGACAAAGATATAAAAGATGCTTAACATGATTAGTCATTAGAAGAATGTAAATTAAAACCACATGAGAGATCAATATACTTCTATTAGAATAGCTAAAAAAAAAGTAGCAAAAGTGTAGAGTGGTGGAGCATCTGCAACTCTCCACACACTGCTGATGGGGACTGAAATCTACAGGTCCATTTTGGAAACGAGTCGGGCAGCATATATATACACTTACCTTATGGTGCAGAAATCCCATTGCTGAGAATTTATCCAAGAGAAATAAAACATATGCCTACGAAAAGACTTGTTATGAAATGTGCAAAGCAGATTCACAGTAGTCAAACACAGAGGAAAGAAGTCTATCACCTGATGATTGATGGATAACATGTGATATAAATACAAAATGAGAATATTACTCAGTAAGAAAATAGAATGAACTTGTACTTATATGTGTGACTTAGATGACTTTCAAAAGCATTATTAAAAGTGAAATAAGCCCAACACAAACACTACATGTTAGTCCTTCAATACTAAATTCTAAGAAAGGCAAAACTATATTGACATAAAGCAAGTGAATTCTTGAAAACAGCCAGGTAAGGCATGTTTTACACATACAGAACAACTTGTAGCTCTTAGATATGTGTTATATGAGAAAACTTTAAGACACATTGTTAAAAAAACAAAGTACAAAATGACATTCATTATACTTTAACATATGTATAATAAAAATATATACACCCCTATGTGAGCATACATATGTGTGTGTACATATATATGCTGAAATATATATGATTACATATATCTTCCTTTAAAATGTACAGTGCTTGAAGCCAGAAAACAAATTGAGGCTCACATTTCCTGTGTTTAAATATTCACGTTGATAATTAAAACTAACATAATTTTAAACTCTGTCCTACATGGATAAATAAAATTCTGTAACCGCTTTATTGAAAATATGTAAAAAGAGCATAGGAATGATGAAGGGAAATGTCTTACTTCTGTTTTGTTTTTTTAAAATTAGAATTAGACTTCAAGTGCTGTTTAAAATTACAGAGGTGACCACTGGGGGGGTGATATATATATAAAAAATATGGAATTGGATAAGGGGAAGAAGGGCTGGTGTTTCCACTCATCCTCAGTTATCAATAAGGAATTTTAACAGTGAATATATAACGACTAATATAAGTGTATTGTTACTTTATTAATCACTACAAAAATTAAGAATAACATGACTTCAGTTATTTTATTTTTGATTACTTATTTTAAACACATTTCATTGACTATTTTTTGAAAAAGAATTTAAAAAGCAAAACAAATCACCATTCTTTTAGATACCCTGTCAGTTAATAAAATACAGTCTTTCTGTTGGTGCATTTTGAGTTGTGAAAGGTTGGGATACTCGTATTCCAGTATGAACCCAGCCCAGATAGCATTGCACCAGATTATCCATAACCAATAATAAAGCACAGCAAAATACCTACAAAGTCAGCCAAAAAAAACCCACAAGTAGATAAAAGCAAATTTCACATTTAGGTTATTGAAGGAAAAATAAAGAAGTTTCGATATATGTATTAAATCAGTGCTTACTGAGAATCTGGAATGTAGAAAATACCCTGAACACCTTCGTTTCCGGACATTCCATGAGTATTCTTCCCTGAAGGTAGAGTGGGGGGTCTGATTTGACGTTACCTCAGAAATTGAAGTAGACCCAATAATCCATACTTTTGAAGTGTAACCAAGTAATTCACAGCATTCAGACAAACCACCAGGTCCTAGGAATACAATGGGAGTCTTTGATTGCCCCTGTCAGGTTTGGGGAAAAACAACAAAAACAGCAACTGCCAAGTGAAATGCAAGGTGCTTTATTAGATGTGCATGAGAGATTGTAAGGGAGCATGTGGGGGACAAAAGTTTCTAAAGTTTACTGAAGACCTACAATGCCCTTTCTGTTTCCAGTATATTTTTATGTCATCTCGTTTAAGAGCCTTCCAAATAGAATGGGAAAGTTATGTGTTTCTGCAAGAGCAATGGAGAATATTCAATAAAGAGAATTCATTTAACTTTCCAGAAGTCAAAACAAAAAACAAAAAAACCTAGCAGATTATAGACCCAAGGTTAGAATCAGGTCATCTGAGTCCAAAAGCAGCTCTTTCCAAAAGCCCACAGGCATGTACCACCATACTGAATGTATCTAGGCCATTACTGAGAAAAACTTAGGGGATGTTCGCTATTCTGCATATATAGTTTTACAGAAATAAGTGGAGGGATGGCTTTGTACACAGAGCAAGTAAGAAGTATGCACAGATTTTTGGTTGTCAAATTTGGGGATATTTATATATATTCAAATCCAGAGAAAAATACTGACTCTCACCAGGAAGTGGATAAGTGATCTAATTTCTGAATTGAAAATATAAAAATTTTAAAACATAATACAGCTTCATAGACAAAAAAGGTTCTGTGATGGATATATAGTCCTATTTTAGCTCACATATATGCTGTAATTCATAGGCAGATTTTAAAGAGAAAAAAATGTTCCTGATTATGTGGATGTATAGATAGATAGATAGACAGACACACAGATGGAGATACATTTGACATAAATGTCAGGCATCATCATTCTAAACATTTTCCAGTATCTTATTTGATCATTGTAACATTGATACAAGGGAAGATGTTTTGCTCTTGATATTACAGAAAAAACAAAACAAAACTGAGCAACAGAAAGTTTAGGCAACTTTCTGAAGGTCATATAAGTAATAAATTCATTTGAAACTGCAGAGTGAATGTGTGTTTATAATTATTATTTATGATTTATGTATAGATTTTCTATAAAAAATAAGAAATGAGATAATTCCAAGAAACAGCATGGAGTGCTACAATAATATGAATTCTACACTCTATGTAGTAGCACTCAATATACCACGTAATGTTTTTTCTTGTCTGAAGATAAAAATATTTTGCTAATTTCATGATACTCTTTTTATGGACGAGTCAGTTTTTCTTTTCCTTCCCTAAATTAACAAGTCTGTCTAGTTTTATCTCTTACCAAAACACATACGAGTTTGCTCATACTCTTACTGGTTTATCACATTTGCCATGATCGTCCCAGAGCTGCAGGACAGCAGGCATGACAGTATGTTTCACTGGGTAAGCTGAAAATAAAGGGAAAAGAAATAAAAAACAGAACGCAGGACAGCTAAGAATGTCGACTTATTTACTTACAGAGAACTACTAAAGTAAGTGAGGTGGTAGGGGGGAAGAATTTCTGTAAAGTAAAAGGCTTAGGAGAAATGTCGAGTATTATATCTGCAAGAGAGGGCACGAGCTTGTGCATATGAAGACATTTGCTGTAAATTTTATGGTATGTATATTACATCCCAATATAAATGTTTGTTTTTTTTAATGCACTTTTACAGAAAGGAAAGAAGTTGGAGACCACAGCTTTGCCCCATCCTGTAACCAAGAATGTTTTCACTGTCTCAACCTGCACAGCCCAAGGATAGGTAGAAATAGCTAACATCTGGCTAACATGAATAAAGATTATTTCTAAATCATCGAGCACATGTTCTCTCTTGCAGATTTTTTGGAGCAAGATGTAGAGTACAAGCATTAGCTGTTAGCAAAGGCTGTGGTTAATCCAAGCTGTCACAGGAAAGTATTTTAGGGACACAGGCAAAAGAGGAGTTCAAGCAATAGTGGCAAGATTAGAGTGAAAAGTGACAAGGGATACTACACTCTCGGAGAGGTAGAGTCTTTGCTGAGACTGCATATATTTCCTTGGGTGTTTGGGAAAGAGAAGACTTTCTTTCAAACTATCCAATCTCCTCCTTGGCTTGTCCTGGGTCTACGTGGTGCTCTCCCTCTCGCCAATCTCTTTCCTACACTCTCGCAGACTAGTCCCCTCCCCGCCTTTTCACGGTCGCCATTTGGGCTCTTACTGCGCATGCCTCATAGTCTATGTCACCATCTGGCCTCTGTGCATGCACTCAGCAGGGCGTAGTTCAGGTAGCTTTTTCTTTCTCTTCCTGTTAATCTGGAGCAGCAGTTCGCATTACCTGCTGGGTGGCCGTAAGGTTGTTTTTCCTGTCTAGTTGTCTACGTAAATGTAGTCCAGGGCAATGCCCATCACTCCCCGAGGTGAGTGTGAAATTGCTGTTTTCAACATAATCAGGCTTTCTTTGCTCCTTTTTCTGTTGTGAATAACCAGCTGCCTACTCTGACATTACCATTTCAATATAATGTTTATTTCAATTACTTCATTTTTATTAGATATATGGCATTTTATACCCTCCAAAAAGCTATTTTCTTTTATCTTAGCTTATAAATACTTTGGTGTTTTAATATATGAGAACTGTCATAACAAAGCATGACAAACTGGGTAGCTTAAACATAGGTATTTATTGTGTCGCAGTTCTGGAAGCCAGAAGTTGGAAATTAAGGTGTTGGTAAGATGGGTTCCTTGAAAAGTCTGTACAGAAAGAAAGGATAGGGCCCCGCCACTCACTCTCTTTGGCTTGTAGATCATCATGTTGACGTGAAATTTCTGCCTCTATGTGAGTCTGTCTCCAAAATTTTCCTCTTTTTTTAACTATCATTTAGAAATTTTTAAAATTACAGTTGGCATACAATATGCAATATTATGTTAGTTTCAGGTAAACAACATAATAAATGATTCAATATTTATATGCCTTTGAAAGTGATCAACACAATAAGCCCAGTAACTAGCTGTCACCATAGATAGTTATGATGTTACTGATGCTGGTCACTGTGCTATACATTATTATTTTATAATAGGAGGTTTGTACTTCTTAATCTCCTTTCCTTTTGACACTCAACCTCCCAACACTTGAGCAGCCATCAGAAATTTTTAAAAATTGAGGTGATTACTTCCTGAGGTATATAAATACCTAATCACTATGTTGTTATGGGACCGAAGTTCAGCCATGCTGCTTTGGGGGATACTGATCTTAAGCTGTTTATTAAGAAAACAAAAGGCTTAGAACCTTTGACCCTCCCTACCTTCCTGCCCAAGAGATTCAGACAGAGAAACCTACTTCAGGAAGGACAGTTTAGGATGCCAGTTTAGCCTAATTTGAATTAATTGTAGAAAGCAAGATGACTTCAGGCAGGTGCCTACTAGCTAGATACACAACCTTGTCTCATGGTTTCTGAGTTACCTAGGAAGGATTTTCCTGCCCTGTGCGTTCTGTTCTTTCTCAACTACTTGTAAATTGCCCATTCTCTCTTCTGATATCTAATACCTTCCCTTTCTCTGTTGTCCAAAATGTCTCATATACCCAATGTTGCCCTACTATCTGGTGTTACCTCACTAATAGACTTAAAAAGTAAAACCACATGATTATTCAGTACATGTATATAAAGCATTTGGTAACATTCAGTGTCTGAGATAAACCCTCTTAGGAAACAAAGAATAAGAGAATACTTCCCTAACTTGCTAATGTTACATGTTATTTATACAACATTTTTATATTGTTTAGTAATGAAATTTTCCACAGATTTTTTTAAGATTAACAACATACCGTAGACAATTGCTCACTGGTAGCGTTTTAACATAGTATAGCATTAGCAGTTGTAAGCTGTGATACAAGAAAAGTAAAGGAACTAAAATTTGCTTCTGTTGTTATTTCTTTTTATTTAATCGTATTGTCTGAAAATATTGCAGATGTATTTTTTTCCATTAGAATCCTTTTCCCTTTTAGTGTGATCATGAAATGGAAGGAAACCAGAGTACGTCACGCCAGCGTATGCTTTCTGTCATAAAAATTATTTCGAGTTGAAGGTTATTAGGAAATAGCAAATGCAGGAAAAACTTGCCCTACCCTTTCCACCCTTTTCTGCCTAAAGACAACACATAAATTCTCCCTTTTTTGGAAACAGACTCTTGTCAGCCCAGAGACAGTACACCTTACTCTCTTAGGTCCCTCCCGAATATTTCCCTTCCCCGAGTTGCCACCCTCGGAAATCTGAAACTCCTCTTTCTTTGTCCTGTCATTTCTCTACAGATTTATTTATTTCGTTGAAACTGCTATGTAAGCTGGAGTTCTAAGCCACCTCCTGAATTCCTCCTCTTTTAGGTTTCTCTCATGTAATGTGTCCTACGCCAGTTAATAAACTGTCTTATTCTTGTCAACCTGGCTTGCTTTTGTTGTTGTTCATGCCAGTGGAAAACTTAAGAGAGGTGGGTAAAGGTAAAATTTGCCCCCCCTACAAAACCCAGTAACTTTTCTGATTTCGCTCACGAGGTCTGCTCTGCTCTCTTTGATTTTTTTCTTCAAATATTTTTTCTTCTGATATTTAAATATGTTTGTGTGTATACACAGTGTACATACACATTCCTCCCAGATTATTTCTACATCTGCTAATAATGTGTCAGACAAGATTACCTTAATCATTAATTGAATTATTACTCCTTGTTCCTAACCTCCTAACATTTCCATGAGCACCAAAGCCCCCACCCTTTCTAATTCGTTCTCCTCACCACAAAACACTGCTGTTACTGACATCCTCTTGCTCCAACGCATTAAACTTCTTCCCTTTATTGCTTATTGTATAAAGAAAACAATTTACCCTACACTTACATTCTTGTGTCATATGATCTTATGACTTTCTTCCCTTTTGTTTTTATAAATTGACATATCTTTTATAGCCATTTGTGTGATCATAGTCCTTTTCTAAACAAAATTTTTTTATGCTCACCAGAGGATTTCTTTTTCATTGTTTATAGAGAGAGAGGAAGGGAGAGAAAGAAACACTGATGTGAGAGAGAAACATCAATTAATTACCTCCCCTGTGCAACCAGACTGGGGATCGGACATGCCTGGACTGAGGACCAGATCCTCAACCCAGATACATGCCCTGACTGGGAATGGAACCCAAAATGCTTAGGTTACAGGATGACACTCCAATCAACTGAGCCACACTGGCCAGGGCCAATCATAGACTTTTTGATGACCCTTATACTTTCTTGATTACAATCCCTACTCATACTGTTTCCGCCTTTTGAAATAACTCTGCCTTTCCTCCAGCCTTCCATCATGTGTAGGTGACCTCCCCATCCCCTACCAGCCTTCTGAACAGCTATGCCAATCACTGCCACTTACCTTCTCAGTACTTTGTAAGGCCATTGTGTCTTTTATTACTTTAAGAGATAGATGATTTTAATCACGGTTTCTTGACTGATTATTATGGAAGAATAAATGAATAATAAATACCTAGTCAGAGTTTGTCCAGAAATTTCATCATAAATGTTTTACTTATTTTTCAGTTCACAAGCCAAAAAGCAACTGGGTGACTTTTACACTCATCATTTTTATTATTATTCCAGTGATCTTTGTAATAGTCGGTAAGTGGATTAATTCATAAACTTTCTATAGTTATTTGTGGTCCGCAGGCCTAGACACTAACATCTCAAGCTCTATGTGGAATCTTTCAGTTCTGGAGTCATAAATGGTTTGTAGAGATTTTTCCTCGGGTTCCTATCAGTTCAGTGGGTTTTACAGTCATCTCCTAGTCTTCACCAGAGTTCTTGATCTTGGAGTAAAATAATTGTAAATTCTCAGATGATAGCAAGATAGCAACATCAATAGCTATTTTTTAAATTGAGAGAACTTTGAGTTAAAGAGCTAATGTCAAATACATCATGTTTAATATTTATATTTAATTCTTACAAGACTATGAAATAACTATAATTATGAAATCCATTTACAGAGAAAGAAATAGAGGCCAGAGTGAGTAGCCTGTCTCTCACAGATAAACTCCAGACCCAGAATTGTGATTCTTGTGTAATTCCTGATATTTTAACCACCACGAACGCTCTCTCTAAAACTGCATTATATCTTTACTCTTACTTCTTTTGGAGCAAGAATAATATTACTAATGGTGGCTCTATGAAATATTTGTTTATTTCTATCTTATTTTGATGAAAGAAAAAAACAATAACACCAGTGATATTTTGCAAGACTTTCCCTGGTAGAGTAGATTTGTAACATGGGAGATGTTTATTTTCTCCTGGGTGTTATGGATTTATTTTGTGAAAAGAATTCAAAGCTCAATTTTAATTCCTGAGCTGGGGAATTAATAGTCTTCAGTACTTGATTGTCCATATGCATGCTTTGCATAATTTAGCACTTAAGTTAGCACTTAAAGGAACACTTTATACTCTTGATTATTGTTTCTTGTGTCATTTGGAAGAGTACTGGATATACATTTTGCTCACAGTTTCCTCTGTCACTATAGAGTCCTAGGAGCTCAGTGTTACCAATATTTAAATATCTGCCATTTAAACATTTTTAGAGAAGGGTTTCTTTGCATATAGAGATTAATTTAAGTTTTAAAAGTGTTGAAACAAGCTATTTTATTACCCATGTGTAGTAGCCTGGACCCACTTCTGAGTATTACAAAAGTAAACAAACAAACAAACAAATAAACAATCATTGCAGAGTGAGGAGAGAAGGCTTTGGAGTTACCCCTGTACATTTGAACATTTACTTGGCCCTTTTTTTTAGATTTTATTTATTTAGTTTAGAAAGGAGGAAGGGAGGGAAAAGAGAGGGAGAGAAACATCAATGTGCGAGAGAAATATCGATTGATTGCCTCTCACCTGCCCCTAAACCAGGCATGTGCCCTGACCAGGAATCAGATCAGTGACCTTTTGGTTTGCAGGGTGAACCTCAACCCACTCAGTAGCCACACCACTCACGGCTACTTTGCTCTTCTTAGTCTCATTAACTTACTCAGACATTTGGAGAACAGGGACTTTATCTTATTCTCCTTACTCAACACCTAACTAAAAACCTGAAATAGTAAATTCTCAAAACAATGTATATATATTCATTATTAATCCAGTTCCTTTGGCACTGAATATTGTTGAAATAGGACAAACATTTCACTAACTCATATTTCAATGACTTGTTATAATTCATGGTAAGTTTCACTTCTATAGTTTTTATATCCTCTTTTGTCTATGACCTTCTCATTTCTTCATGGTAAAATGAAGCCTTCATTTGTTACCTTAATCCTTGAGGCTTAAATTATATTCAGGTCTCTAGGTCTCTTCCTTGATTGCTCAGTCTTATGCACTGTTTTTGGTAGGATGTCAGTAGAGACCATGAGAGGCTGGTGGTTCCATTTCTCAAAATGGAAGCCAGGAAAAGCAGCTAAAGTATAGACTGCTGACCCCTAAATGTCTTCCTTGCAGACAGAGGAGTTGAATTCATTCACCATCACATGAATGAAGCTAACTTTACAGGTCTTAAACCATGGGAGTAAAAACTAATATTGATTCACTAGAATGAGTAAAAGCACATTTTAACTTTTTAAAAATTTGCTCTTTTCTTTCCTTTTTTTTTTCTTCCAGTATTCATGATACTGTCTTCAAGAAACACCCAAACTATAGAATGTCCTGGAAGATGGATTGAAGTAAGATATAAGTGTTTCTATTTTTCTGATGATACCAGAAACTGGACAGCCAGTAGAAGATTTTGCAGGTCACAGGGATCGGAACTTGCTCACATTGATACACATCAAGATCTGGTAAGAAAAGGGAAAGTTTTCACTTATTTCAGTGGTTAAGCTTGTACAAAAAGAGAATGACAATGGCAGAAGTTAATACTTAACAATGTAAGTCGGGCAACGTTTTAAGCATTGAAACTATAAAAACTTATGTAATCTTCAACCAATGCCTATGAAGTAAATGTTAAGTATCCCTCTTTTAAAGGTGTGGAAAGTAAAGCACAGAGATGTTATGTAACCCAGTCATTGTCACATAGCCATAACTTACTGAACTGGGATTTGAACACAAGGAAGTTAGCTTGTGTTGGTATGTCCTTAATTACAGTGCATATTGCTCATATAGCTAAAAGTCTTTGTTCAATGTTCTTAAGTTATTAAATAGATTGTTTTTAACACCTTTGCAATTGTATTCTTTCAAGAATAGTCTGGTAAAACTAAAACAAACGAAAGACATGGCTCTTGGAATTTAGAAATGAGGTTGCAAAAAAATCCATACAGTTTGAAGAAAATGAGACAATGAATAGAATAAGTGAGAGAGGGCAAAGAAAGAGGGAGTTGGACTCCAGGGCTAAAGGTAACAGAGATAGTTTGTATGTAAAAGAAAAGCTGACCAATAGGTCTGTGGTCCAATAATGAGGATCCCATAGAGCAGAGACTAAATTCATCACTCCATATCTTTTGTTGCAATAAGTGATATTCAGAAGTTAGCTTGATTTCTGATTCTATGAGAAAACACAACAGCGATGGCATTCTTATTCTGATATCTAGTCAAAGTAGTTTATTACTGAGTTTTGATATTTTAATAACACTTACACTCAATTAAATCCTCCTCCCCAAAATCCAATTTCCATGATTTTGAGAGAAAGCTGTGCACAAAATGAAATATAAACATTAGTCCTCTGTCACCTTTAAAAACAAACTATATTAGTTCCAATAAAAACTGCTTAGCTCCTGATTTTGCCACCCAGACAGATGTAATATCATATTCATTTCTTGTCTGTGTCATTCACTCTGTGACTAAAACATACTAATAGTTTATTGCATTAGAACTAGAAGGATGGGAAGTCAGATGTTTTTATCATCAGTTTTCCAGTGGAGACGTTGAAGTTACCTTTAAAGGTGTTTCAAGTCAGGGCAGCTCAGAGAGTGTAAGAAGTAAAAGTGCAGAGTAAAAATCTTCCAGGTAAAACTAAACTAAATATCCGTGCTGTTTGTTGCTATAGAGCATTGGGGCATGAAAATTAATATGTAAATCATAAAACCTGACTGCTGTGAGAAGCGTATTTAACAATGTGCTCTAGAGTATTAAATAGAACACGCTGTGATTTTTTAAAAGGAATTTTTGAAGAAGCGCACAGGGACGTTTATGCACTGGATAGGGCTGAGCAGAAAACAAGGAGAGTCTTGGAAATGGACAAATGGCGAAACATTCGGTGCCTGGTGAGTTTCAAATTTAGTAGGAAAGATTTATTCTGGTTATGAAAAAAAATCATTTTGAGTTGTGTGCCCTTTCACACTGAAACATACTCTAAAACAATCCATCTTCCTTCTAACTTGCTAAATGACACAGTGAAATTCTCCATTTTATTTTTATTTGCTTCCCATTTTATTTTTTCATTGTCAAAGTTTTGCTAACCAGCCCTCCCACTGCTAATTCAGATTCAACTGTTGTGTCAATTCCAAGCCAAAACACAAATATTTCTTGCACTTTTTCTAACTACTTGAATTTATACAAGATCTTTCTTATTTATTTATTTATTAATTTTTTATTTATTTTTAGACAAAGGGAAAAGGAGGGAGAAAGAGAGGGTGAGAAACATCAATGTGTGGTTGCCTTTGCGCACCTCCTACTGGGGACCCGGCCCGGTACCCAGGCATGTGCCCTGACTGGGAATCCAACTCGTGACCCTTTGGTTCACAGGCTGGCATTTAATCCACTGAGCCACCCCAGCCAGGGCAAGATCTTTCTTCTTGAAACAGATAATAAATACTTGTCTTTAACTTTCCAAATGTCCACCACAAACAATATCATTTATTCAGGTAAGAATCTCTTGAGTGAATGTGCATACCATTTCCTCATTTACACACCACTCACCTACACGAACTGTACTGCTTTCCTTTTGTGCACATGTATTCTTGCCGTAATATTTCATTAAGTGCTAGATAAAAATGAAATAAATATTCAAATAGGTACCATCGGACAAATTATGTTTATTACAATAAAAGGGGAAATTTTGCTCATCAAGAGAACAAATGAATAAAAACAATATTATAAGTAGTCTTTTTAGTTTTTCTCTGAATGTGTTGCAAAAGCGCCAAATAAATATAAATCTTATTACTTTCAAAATGGAGCACTGGCTGAAAATAGACCAGGAAACTGCTCTTTATGTATGTATATGTTTATTTATTTATATTCTTCAATTACAGTTTATTTTTAATATTATTCTATATTAGTTTTAGATGTTCAACGTAGTGGTTAGACAACCATGTACTTACCTGAATGTGCCCTCAATAGTTCCACTACCCACTTGACTCCAGACGTAGTTATTACAGTATTATTGACTCTGTCCCCTGTGCTGTAATTCACATCTTTGTAACTCTTGCGTAACTACCAGTTGGTATTTTTGATCCTTTTACCTTTTTCATCTAGACTTCCTTCCCCTCGCCCCTTGTCAACCATCAGTCTATTCTCTGTATCTATGGTCTGAGAAAACTGCTTTTTAAAAACATTCCTGAGATCTATGGACTTAGCAACTCTAGATAGATAGATAGATAGATAGATAGATAGATAGATAGATAGATAGATGATAGATAGATAAAAGTAGATATAGGTAAATATATATAGATATGGAGATATAATTGTATCACTGATTTATCCATGTCTATCCAAACCATTCTGTCTTCCTATTGTTCTGAATAAGGTTACACATTACATTATAATACCTACATTCAGTCTTACATTCCTTTAATGTACCAGATATTTTTGTGTGGCATATGGTGATGGGTGAGTATGGAGCCCAGTGTTTGGTATAAAATGTTTCAAATCACTCTTTTTAATTTTATTTTTGATTACAGCTGAAAATGGTTTCCAAACTGATTTTGGTTGTTCCTTTTTTTAGGTTTGAAATTAATGGGAATGGATATTTTGCTTTTCTGAATGCTGATGGAGTCAACAGTTCTAGGGGATTTGATGATATGAGGTGGATTTGCAGCAAACCTAAATTGTAATAGAAGAAAAAATTGGGAAATTGTTACCAAGCCCAACCAGTGGGGGTCCCACCACTTGCCACCATACAGGCAAAACTTGGGAAACAAAGTTCTACAGAAAGGAAAAGGAAACTCATTTAATGACCATACAATTTGAAATAAAGGCAAGTTTCTACCCCAAAACCTATTCTTTTGTAAATAAAAATCCAAAGAAAAGTAACGCTGCCACCTTCTGCCAGCCAGACTGGTCACAGGCCAGACCTGGAATTGCCTTTCCCTTTAAAAGTACCGTCCTTGGGGAAAACACAGGTGGCTGAAGGACGCTGGTCATGGTCTGCTCCAGGTGTCCCTTGGAGTCTGTGCATGGTGCTCCTTCTTCCACTTCTGCCTCTCGGTCCAGCCCTTGCTCCCTGTCTCTTCTGCATCATCTCACCAGTGCTCCTAACCAGGCAGCTTCTGGACCTGGCTGGGGCAGCTGCTGACCACTGCAACAAATATGCAGTGGCACTGTCATGCATGTCACAGGCCAGGTACCAGCCACCTGGCCACATGGCTTCCAGGGTTGGCCAGGGTGCAAAGTACCAACTCGCTGAGCACCTTCACCCATGTCTGTGTGGTGGGTCCAAGGCCCTGCCCAGGCTGGAACAGGTGGAGTAGCAGTGGCCACTCTGCTGCTCACTGGGTCTGTGCTGGAGGAGCACATGTGGGCGGCAGCCCTGCAGCTGCCAGGCACAACTTCCCATGACCAGGCGGGGGTGTGTGGGTGAGGCTTGCTGCCCCCCTGCACAGCACCCAGAACCCACTGACCTGGGCTCACTGCACTGCAGGTTGGTCCTGTAGCGCTGGGGAAACGGTGGTGGGACCATCCCTGGACTACATGGTCTCCTTCTCCTGCCAGCCTGAATACCTGAGCCCCTGGTGGATGACTAGGCCATCAGGGGAGGGAGGAGACTACAAATTGCGTGGTGTTTCCACACACTCTTTTTTTAAAGTCTTCCTCCAGAAACCCCGGTGTGGTGGAAGTAGTTGTGTGTGCTTTGTCCTGGTTGCCTGGGCAACATACACTCATGTGCTACCCTTGACCCTTCCCAACCCCTCCCCCATTTCTGGCAGATGTCCCTTCCATTACAAAATGACTCTGACAGTTTGGAAGATAAAGTGAAAGACTAAAGTTGTTTTTCACTTTTAGGTCTGTGAAAGTGAGGCAAGATAGGAAGAATTAGGGAAAACTAACAGGTGGAATGAGGAAGTTGGTGGGACAACCAGGCAGATAAGCACCTAGGTTCTCTCATCAGAAGCCCCACCTCCAGGCATGATCAAA
>PVJD01016662.1:0-20187 GCA_004026545.1 Mormoops blainvillei
GTAAAGACAGTGGGGTCAAAAATTTATGATTAATTCACAAAGAGAGTAGAAAAAAAGAAGGGAACATACTCTAAGCTGAAGGGAATACATGCACAAAAGCACGGAGGTAGGAAAGTAGGTGATGTGTTCACTGAGTACACACAGGCTGCTTTATGTAGAATGGAAGGCCAGTGATTCAGAAAAGGGTAACAGGAAACTGGAAAAATAGTTTTTGAGGAAGCTTGAATGTCAGACGAAGGATGTGGGATATGATTTAGAAATGACTGAAGTTTCTGAGAATGAAGAGACCAAAGCAGCATTTTTTAAGGTACAGAAGAATGGAGAAGCAATAAAAGCCTGGAATAAAGGTAGTACAGGCAAAATGAAAAGCAAGAATTGTCAGGATTTGGTGACTAATTAAACACTAATTAGAGAAAGCCACAGCTCATTCATTCACTATATAGTTGACATTGATAACTGATCTACCTTGCACGTACATAGCATTATTATATCTTAAGACAATGTTCTAAACTCTTTACAGGTGTAAGCTCTTTACAATTACTAATTCATTTAATTCTTATTAACTATTCTTTGACATAGGTGTTATCATTATCCCTGTTTTATGTATGGGAAAACTGAGGCATGCAGAGGTTAAATAAATCATTTGCAATTAAGTGGCAGAATAAATCAACTGAGACATCACTGTTTAAGAAGCTTACAGCTGTAGGGGAGAAAGATAGGAGGATTACTAACTCCAGGACAGGGCCACAGAAAGCAAAGCAGGTGTTATGGAAACACAGTTTAGTAATTGGGTCACTCCCCTTTCCCTCAACTGTCAGTTTCTTTGTTTTCACTTCCTTCCCTTTCCAGAGGAGACCTCATGATCCAGCACCTCCATTGTTTTTTCTTCATCATCCTTTTCCCTTTGACCTTTTATCAAACCTTCACCCCAAAACTTCAAACACAGGGCTGTAGAGAAGACAGTACCCAGAAAGGGATGGTTCACATGCTGAGCACAAAAAGTCAAAAGAAAGGGAAAGGTTTCCAAGGGAGGGAATAATGAAGGAAGATCCCTCAGGAGATAGGTGAAGACAGAATTAAAAAGGCATGTAAAGAAAGGACACAGATGGAAAAAATGTATGTGAGAGAAGGGGAGGCTGCCTGATGGTCTCAAATATTTTAGTAAAATAAAATTCAATGACATTTGCTAGGAGTGAGAGGGTGCCTAGATAATTAAGGGGATTAACAGAACTGTCACAAAATACTGAGGACCTATGTGAGGTAGGAAACATAAATTTATAGCGGGTATAATCCAAAGGCATGACTTCCCCAACCTGAGTCTGGTAGCCACATTATGGAAAAGAAGTTAAGTTTTAGGACTGATCCAAGTTTAAGAGTTTTGCTGTGCAGGTGTGACAGGAGTGAAAGGGGGCATGAAAGAAAACAATGATGGGCAAGATGGAAACGGAAATTTTGGAAAGGAAATGAAGCCAGGGGACAGTTGATGAAATGAGAGGCACTCATAACTTAGAACAAGGATTATATTAGAATTTAAGATTTCAAACCTGGGGCAGTCATATAGCTCATCGTCACAGGAATGAAGCTAAAACAGAGTTACACAGCATTTTGGGCTAAATCCCTGATTATTTTAGTGGCTACAGAGTCATGAGTGACACTAACCAACCTCATATAGTTTATACTCACAACGTGAAGCCCCTACCCTCATGCACACTTTGCTCAAAATAAGCCTATTTACACTCATGTTCAGTTTTCTTCTGTCTCTACACAGTCTCTCTCTCTCTCTCTCTCTCTCTCTCACACACACACACACACACACACACACACACACACACAGTAATTCTGCCTAAAATACCCTTAGTAAAGTTTTTGACAAAACTGATTATAAGCTTTCTCCTTACGTAACAAAAATCAACATTTAATACTGACCTGACTTTCTGGCTGTGGTGGTGGGAATGGCGTATACTCTTTCTTAACAGTTTTTTTCTTTGGTTCCTTGCGTTTGTTTACATTTTTGTGCTTGAACTGTGGCAAAAATCTTTCCCAACTTTGTGATCTTAATTCAGAATCTTTAGCCAATTCTCTTTTAATCATTAAAGTCTTGAGGCATGCAATATACAAACAATGTAATACTTTTAATTTCAGAAGTCACACATTTTCAAACTAAGACATTATAAATGTTCTTATAAATAGTGCTTAGTCTTAGGTAGGATTAACACAATTCCATAAAGAAAAAAAACATGTAATCTTGATTTTTTAACCAAGCATCAGAAAACCATCAGAAATTTAGATTAAGAAATTCAGAATTGTTAAAATAAATTTAGATGAAAAAGACTAATTCAGCTTTTCAACCATTATTTCTTTAAACCTTAAAATTCAACTTAACAGCAAGAGAGTTCTTCATGACATTTCCTGCAAGGAGGAAGCTTTCAGTAGCACCTGAAATATCACAGCGGGGAAAAGTGAACTTTCTCATGATCAGACAAAACCAACAGTCTCACATTTCCCCCACTTTATTTGAATTTTATAGACACTGGAACATCTGAGGAAGTAGACCAGGCATCGGATGTATGACCGGTTCTCTTTATATTTAATGTGCCGATGTAATTTAAAATTGTTCTTTGATCCCAATCTAACAGAGCCTTTTTAATTTATTTAAGTAGGCTGCTTAATAAACACCCATCATAAAACAGCTCATTATACCATCGTTACATTTCCAAGTACAGTCATGAACTCTGTGCACACAGGGATATAACAAATCTCTCTCAAAAGGCAAATAATATAAAAGAGATAATGCAGAGCTATTTTAGGCAAATTAAATAATGTATTAAATCCCCTCCCACCAAAAGAAAAAGGTTTTAATGCAATCTGAAATATTGCAGGCTTTATTTAATAGAAAAAGGCAAAATTCTGTAAAACCACATCTTTAAATATAATACATGCGGTCACAATCTAAGAAAACAGAATCGATACCACCTACGATAAATTCTGTGAAGCCTTTTTTTTTTTGTATTAGACTATATAATACATTACAGTGCCCGTGTCAACACTGGGCTCCTAAGCTTCCAAGGAAGTAACTACAGGAATGGGGTAGAGTTGAGTGGGCTGAATTCTACCTCCAATTTACTCAAAATAGCTCTGCTTTGTCTGTTTCATGTATTAGCATTTTTTAAAATTTAATTTCAAGAAAGGTTTCTG
Organism: Mormoops blainvillei; assembly: GCA_004026545.1. Classification (NCBI taxonomy): domain Eukaryota; kingdom Metazoa; phylum Chordata; class Mammalia; order Chiroptera; family Mormoopidae; genus Mormoops; species Mormoops blainvillei. The sequence continues at coordinate 3,196 of PVJD01016662.1, forward strand.
TAGCTAAAAGAAGTGTGACAACCACTGTTATAGCAATACATAATTAACACTCACTTTAATATTATAAATTGGATGAATGTTCTTCATAGTATCTAATACTACTTTTCGAACCTGAAATTTGCAAAGAAAAATGAATTAGTCACTTATAAAGATTTTACTGAACTAGGTAGAAGATAGATAATTACTACATTATAAACCAGGCAATGGTTACCAAATTGTATAAAACGGTTCCTTCAACTGCTGTTAATGGCTGCTAGGTCTTTCATAATAGTCAACTTCCCCTGAGTACAATACAGTTACTTAATTGTAGAACAGGTACAACACTCTGGAACTGCGATTTAGAGGGAAGAGGGCTGGGTATAGTCAGAAAGTGTGGACTCGAATAACGGGACTGCCACTTTTTATGGGAAAAGTCACTTAATTTTCCCGTTCCAGCTTTCTCATTTGTAATGCAGAAATGAAAATACCTCAGTGGTTTGTTGTAAGAAATGAATATATTTAGACTTTATAGAACTATAAAGTATTCAACGTATTTAAGTTATTTTATTGCCCCATGAGAAAAGAGCAGGTAATTTATAGGAAGGAGGTCCAACAGAGTTCTATTAAAGGCCTGGAAAAGAAGAAGCAAGACTTCACAGCCAGATCCAGACAGCAGCATCAAAAATGTTCACGAAAACTTTAAAAAAACATTATAGTAAACTCAAACAAAAGAAAATATATCTTAAAGGAAAAGAAAATTTGAGTTTGACCTCTACTGGCTATATATGTTCCTGCAAATAACAAGATCTGTTTGATTTCCTAATATTTTAGCACATGTAACTACATCATGTTTTTCTATGTGATACAGACTAGGAGCCTAACTACCAATTTAAAATTTGCAGTGAAAGGGGTGGTGCTGTGCAGACCTTCTGAGAAACGGATGTCTCTGTAATTGTCAATGGCTGGCCATAATATGTTAGGGTTCAGGAGCTATGACTCCCTCAAATTCCAGGAAGTACACAGTATTTACTAATGGGTAATCAAACAAAGAGCACTCTAAAAGAAAATACAATAATCATAAAATATATATTATAACAATTATTTAATTTGTTCTCCGCTGAAAATTAACTAGAGATATTAATTTATTCTTACCTCTTTTAAGCCTCTAAATGGTCCAATGGCTGAAACCGTGTTTCCCTGAACCATAATGTAACAGTTTGTTAAGAGTTCCAATGCCTACATCAAAAGAAAAGTTGAAATTCAGTTGAAATACACTGGGAAACCAATGACAGAGGAAGATACTCAAGTTTTCTACTGATAAAAAGTACCTTCAATGTAGATCCTTTTGGACCAATAAGCCGTTGTCTTCTTTTTACAAATCTTTCTTTATTTCTTACTAAAGAACCTATTTTAATGATGTCACATGCAACATCATCCTGAAGAATTCGTACTGCCTTTTGAAACAAATAAAGAAAACACGCCATCAATATTCTTTACAAATACATTTCTTTTCAAAGTCCACGCTGATATCTATGCAGAATAATGAAAACTCTATGAAGGGAGCCAGGGAAGAAGGGAAGTCAGGGATGGATGGATGCAGTGTTACATGTTGTCTCTAATGTTGGCACAAATAAGGCAAAATCTCTGTAATTATAAATTTACCTGTTCAAATGAAACACTCCTTGCTAACAGTTTTATGAGGTCTCTAGCCCTGATGATGATGTATGGATCAAAAGTCCTCTTGGTTGTACAAACAGTCATGCTGCCCTCAATCAGGTCCAGGGTTGCATTAATGTGCTACAAAAAGGAAAGAGCAAACAAGCAGTTGTCTAAAAATGAATTTAATTTTAGATAATTATAGAGCCTTTCCTAATCTAACTATTAGTTACTGTGAGTTAAGCTCTCCCTAAAATTATACCAACTCCCTCCTTGAAGAAGCTGGGCAGTTAATGTAAAGAATGCTTGATTACTTTCACACTTCAAAATATATAGAAACTCAAACAACTGAAACCATTTATACTTACTTGGCTTTAAAATACTTTATAGTTACTGGAATAAAGAGGATCTCTAGTTTAAAAAATATATGTCAATCCATACTTAAGACCTAAGGTAAAAATGTAAAGCTGTATGGCTTCCCTATCCTGGACCTAGCTCTACTCTGCCATCTGCTCCTTAGGCGAGGAATGGACTTCCCTTTCCAACTTTTTTTCAAGTTGGTTTGAATTAGCTAAACACAAACAAAGTAAAAACAAATTATCATAGGTTCAGAAAGAAGCAATAATTGGAAACTTATGCATCAACTCTCAGTAGAAAGAAGCAGATTTCAACAAAGCAAGTAACAATGCCATTTTCTGATATGTGAGCATATTCTAAAGAATATTTCAACATAGTGAGTACTGGATTATTCAACATAAGGTTGGGTCTCTATGAGTTTACGAGAGTAAGAGCGAGAGCCAGGGAGAGTAAGCAAGGCAGAAGGCCCAAGCCCAGGCGCAGACGGCTGTAAAACACTGCTTGCAGTCTGCCAGGCGCTGTCATATCCAACGGGCACAAACGACTCCAAAGCAGCCCCTCAGTTTGAGAAATACATTTCGTATCACAACCTAGTACTCATATACATATACACACATATAAATGAACCAAAAGCTTCATAAAACGATCCATTTCACATATGATAGATTCATTTTTTTAAAAGGCTTGTTACAGCCACTAAATTGACTTCTGGGTCCACTAATGGATTTCAAAGCACGGTCTGAACAACAAAAACAAATACACTACTCTGGGGCACAGCTGCAGCAACAAACAGGGGGAAGTTGGCACATCCAAAGTTTTCACTTAAAGTGAAAAGCAAGCAACTCAAACTGTACAGGTATACGGCAACTACCATTGCACAGAGTAGGCGCTGTGAAACTTGGAGTTCACAGATGAGTTTTGGACAGTTCATGAAATCCCTATAATTTTAAAGGTATGTGATTTTTTCAAAGCAGTCTATTAGTCACAAAATTAAAAACAAATGGATTACAAGAATAAAGCTTATCTAGGATGTTTAAAATACCAAAGGAACCAAATCAACCAATTATGGTAGCTGGTACTTTAAGAATAATCCACCAGCACATATACATTTACTTAAACAGTATAACCAGGAGTAAAATCTCAAAGAAATACGTAAAATGTGCATACGTGTTCATTCAACGCTTTCTGTACCAATGGCCAGCACTCTTTCAAGTAAGCCTCTCTATATTTTGGGAACAAAGTTGCAAAACTGCTCTCCTCCAAGAGTCCTCTGGGATTGTCCTCTTTGGAAAAAGCTGGTTCCTTCCAACCATCAGGAACAGTGAGAAGTTCTGATTCATCTACAGGAAAAAATGTACACATCAGATTTTAACCTACTTTTGGACATTTATAGGTATACATTTACAAGCTTCCAGTGTTCTCCTTGCATTTCCTCTTCCTATGCTTTTCTTTTTTTTAAATTCTCACCTAAGGATATGTTTATTGACAGGAGAGGGAGACAGAGGGAGAGAGAGGGAGAGGGGGAGAGGGAGAAAGGGAGAAAGGGAGAGAGGGAGAGGGAGAGAGAGAGAGAGAGAGAGAGAGAGAGAGAGAACATGGGTCAGATGCCTCCCATACATCCTGACTGGGGACTGAACCCAGAACCTTTTGGTGCATGGATGAGGTTCCAACCAACTGAACCACCAGGCCAGGGCCCTCTTCCTATGCTTTTTAGATTATTCAACAGTGAAAAAACAGGCCTCTATCATTATCATCAACACACTATATTAAAATTATTTGTACACATTTCAGTTGCCACATAAAGCAAAGTTCCTTAAGGGAAAGGGCACTCTTGGATCCACACTAATTAGCATATGCCTGACAGATAATGGGTACTCAAGGAATTTCCACTGCATTCCACTGTGTTAAGAGTTGATGATTCAAATACCATTTTGTTTGCAATACTATTTTAAATATAAGTAACCTTTCAAATTTTACTGAAGTGAAGCCTGAATATGTGTGTATGTACGTATATACTACATTTGCACGTGTGTTCCTGTGCATAACAACTTTTGAAAGCTGATACTTTGGTGTATACTTTCAGTTAATATCCAGTGGTATAGGGTTTGAGGTTTTCCAGTACCTTACTTCTGTATATCCTTCATGACAACTGTAAAAAGTAGGAAGAACCAGTATTATTTTTCCCATTTTATAAAAGACATTCAGTTCCTTTATTAAAACAAAATGCCTCTGAAGGGCCATAAATTATCTCCCACATCGTTATTAAAACTCCTGGTCTTGGCTTTTAGGAACTTCTTAAATCCAACAGCCATAACTTAAATCAGTACTACTCAAAGGTATGATCCATAGGCCTGCAGCATGAGCATAAACTATGAGTGTGTTAGAAATGCAATTCTTGGCCCCTGCTCCAGATCTACTGAATCTGAATCTCTGGGATGAGGCCCAAGACTCTCTGTTCTACAAATCTCATCAGGAGATTTCTATGCACACTAAAATCTGAGAAGCAGGTCTTTATAGTCCATGTTATCCACCCGCTACCCCAGTCAGGTGAACCTGCTTTTTGTCTCTTATACTCACACCCACTTTACTATTTCTGGTTGAAATCACAAAGAACTGGCTAATCTTCATATATCATTCACTTCCCAGTATCCTAAAAAACACTCCAAATCTACAACTGTCATTGCTTAAAGTGCACATCTGACCAGGTCCCTACCCAATTTAAACACTTCAATGACTATGAATTTAAAAACTGGCAAAAATACAAAGGAATTTCACAATAGAGGAAATACAAATATCCCCAAAACACGTGAAAGATGTGCAACCTCATTAGTAATAAGAAAGTTCAAATTAAAACCCCAACTAGGTACCATTTCATACTTACCAAAAATGACAGAAGTTCATAATTTAGATAATACCAAGTGTTACTGTGTTTGTAAAGCAATGAGAACTCTCATATACCTGCACACACCCTACACCTCAAGGAGTCCAATCCCATATATATAACCTAGAGAAATTCTTGAACATGTAAACCAACAGATATATAAAAAGATGCTTATAGCAGCATTGTTTTTTTTAGCAAACAATAAGAACAATGCAAATGTCCACCAATGGTAGAATGAAAATGTAAATTAGCATATATTCATAAAAGGGAACATCATACAACAGTGAAAAGAAAAAGCTACAGCTTCAAGTACTGCCCTGATTAAATAACAAAAATAAAGTTAAGCCTAAGAAGCAGGATACAGAACCATGCCTACAGTCCTCTCGCATTCACATAAAATTCAAAAACAGGCAAAATCAAACCGCTTTGTGCACAGGTGGTAAAGGTTATGAAGAAAAAGAACAGAATGATAACATGATTTAGATCGATTACTTCATGTCTCGAAAAAGCATATAATGATCCGAGAGGTACTTGTTTGGGGGCTTTTGGAGTACGGTAATGCTTTACTTTGTTCAGTGGTCTGGGCCCTCCTTTCTCACCTGTTGGTTTTATTCTTTAAGCTGTACACATATTGTGCTATGCACGTTCATAATTAAAAAACAAAAGACCTTTAATAACTTTCTAATGTCTACAGAATGAGAGTTCGAGGTTTTTAACACTTTCAATAAGAATGACTGTTGAAGCCCTGACCTATTTCTTTAGCCTCTCTTCCTGTCATTCATACTGAAGAAAATGGATAAAACCGGCATAAAACAAAACAGGACAGCAATCTAAAAGCAAGGCAGTCTAAAGAGGAGGTGTATCGTCTAATATTTTGGCATTCTGACAAATAAGAATAATGATAAATGTTCCAAAATCTCGTCACGAGCTGACAAACTAGCGTTCGGGTCACGCCAGATACTTCCTTCTCCTTATCACTATACCTGTCTCACTCCTTCACTATCAGCGTTCACGCAGATACAGAACGACCTTCTACACCTATCGCATCCCTCATACTGTTAACGACTTCCAGCCATCGCAGCCAAGTTCTGCAACGCCCTACAAAATTTCTTACTCCTCATCATTTTACAGAAGACGAATTTCAAAACAACTTCACTTTGGGGTCGCTTAGCAAAAGCGATTAGTTAGGAACACGTGACAGACACCATATCCGCCAGACGGTTTTCGCAGGTCCCGCCAATAACACTAAAAGCCAACAATTACAAGTAGTTAACTTTGAGAACAGACTCAAGGCAGGGTTACACGTTCCCAGCAAGCGAAGCAAGCAATCGCAACTATACATCCAAACCCAGGCTTCGGTTCTCACACAATCTTACCTTGATTCTCCGGCTTCGGCTTCTGGTTGCGAAATTCTTTTTTCCCTGCCGCTGTACCGGGTTCATTCGCTTTGGAGGACGCCATCTTCCAATCGCTCCCGGTGTTTACCGGAAGTGGAACTGTCCTTAAATCCTTCCGGCTAAACTTCCTATACTCAAAATGAGTGCCGCAGAACTCAGACGGGGAGATTTGCGTAGTCTCTCTACGTGCCTACGTTAGAACCTGTGTATTTTCCCGAACTATAGCGCTACTCTTACGTCACCAAGGAAGAGGCAGAGACTTTTTCCCAGGGTGCACTGCAACCACGGCGTTCGAGTGCATCCTGGGAATTGTAGTTCAACCTTGGGGGCAAGGTGGAGAGGGGTTTTGTGTTAATTTTCACCTGGCCACAGAGTCTAACTACGGACGACGAACTCCGGAGTTGGGTCGAAGAGTGCAACCTCTCACTGATTTCATTCATTTGATAAATATTTATATGATAGATATGTGGTAGGCGTTGGGAGAAGGCAATAATACAAGAATGTATGTATAACTATAACTTTTGGTCTTGACCTACACCAGCATCCCTTCTCTGTGTTTTCAGCATGCTGGCCCACCCTGAAGATTTTGGACTTTCCAGGCCTCCATAATCACGTGAATATACCCTCTATGTATTGTTTCCTGGGCAACGCTGACTAATGCACAGATTTACGGCAGAGCAAATCCAATGGCTAATAAATATATTTTGATCAACCTCATTACTGTTAGAGAAGCATATAAATATAACAATATCACTTTTAACCCACCAGATTGGCAAAAAAGAAATAATAAAAACATTTAAAAATGATAACCTGTGGGAGGAAAGAACTATCTCATACAGGCTGGAAGAAATGTGAACTGTTACTGCATTTTTGAAAAGCAATCTGTCAATATAAAATATGTACATATGCTTCCATAATAATTCACTCCTGGGAAACTGTCCACTAGAAATAAAGCACCATTACATTAGGGCATCTGTTTGTGTTTATTACTGTCTTGTATAGAAGAAGTTCATTGAAAGGTACTTTGGAGCCACATTGACTAGCTTAGTGCCTAGTGGCTATATAGGCTTGGGAAAATTTCTTACCCACCCTGGTTCGGTTTCCTGCAATGAAGAGAATAACCATAACTCGGTGACTTTAAACATGTAAAGTGCCAAAGAAAAAAGTGCTTTGCATTTGGTACACGTTCAATAGGCGTTAGCTATTATTTATTTATAGTGGCAAAAAATAAAACATCTTGATTATCAATTAGAGATAAGTAAATTGATGTTACCTTCATATAATCATGAGATATGAGGCAACCATTCATTATAATTAAGTAAATACATATGGTGAGATTACCTAAAGATATTGAGTGATAAAGCCAAATACAGAAAGATGGGATAATTATTTATAATTAAAATAATTATATAAACATTACATATACACATATAATTATCCTATTTTTATAAAGCAATTCAGTAATCTATTCAACAAATATTTATTGAGCATCTATAATATTTCAGGCACTGTTCTAAACACTTGGTCCTGTTATATATGCTGGACATAATAATTATAAATATTTTTTTACTTTACATATTACTAATTTGATATATATGAATATATGTGTATATGATTGTACAATGAAAATCTATGGAAGGATATAGTGACAGAAAAGAAAAAGAAAGTAGGAAAAAACTAAACACAGCAAGTGTTCATGATAAAACATCAGACTTATGATCCTTTCTATGTAAAACTGTCTATGGGTATGCGTGTGTGTGTGCACTTGCATAGGGAGATCTATGAAAAGATAATTAACAAAAATGTTGACTCATCTCTCGGTATAGAGACATTTCAGAGGATGGCAATTTAAATAGCAGTACAGTTGTAAATTGATCACAATTTATTTCATTTTATTTTAACATCCTTGGTAATCTGAATATAACATTTACTCAGATCTTCAAGATTGTTCCCAGAAATGGAACAAATAACACTAAAAGAAAAATTGCCATCTCTAAAGAGTTTGTTGGCATAAATCTGGCCTGGGAAGCCCTCTCTGGGTCACGACAAGAACAGGCAGACCCATTCGGACTGTGGCTTTCCCCCTCCTCGGTCTCCTAGGCAATCTACAACCACATGCAGCCATCCTCCCACAGATGTGTTACACCAACCCCTACCCTGCTCATTCATTTTCCCATGCAAAGCAAGTGGGCCTCACAACTCTCCTTTGGAATTAGAGACCTTAATTCCCACAAAATAACTCAGAGGGTTTGGACAGAGAAGTCAGGATGTGGCTTAACAATGTTGGGGGGTGGGGAGTGCATTTATCTTTTATTAAAAAGAGCAGAAACACTGCGCAAATAAGTGGTGGTTTTTTAAAATTTAATATTTTTATACTCATTTACCAGGGATAAAAATGATTTTTGCACAGTACTCTCTTTTTTAAATAAGTAATCAAGAGCAGGTTTCCTCAAATGCATAGAGCTGAACATTTTTTATTTTCAAGCAAACATACATAAGCTGCTTTCTGTTCCAGTCAACCCCCCAGTAAGCTTTAAAATCTTAAATCAACATATCGATCAACATCAGTAACAGTAATAATTACTAGGGTTGTAAAAATAAGGCCCCTTCTAACTCCAAGTGATTGTATAATAAAATAGGGATGTAGTAATAACGGTCAAGAAGAAACAATGCAATAAAGCAGTCCCATTGTTATCTAATCATGTTATTAACATAACTTTAGAAAAATAATGTCAATAAAAGTGAAGTGTTCTACATGAAAGCCTAGGAAACATGGAAATCTAGACCAAGTTTGAACTCTGCATCTGATAGTTTGATTATCTCTATTTTATTTAGTTTTTTTCCTAGGGTTTTGTTCTGTTTTTTCATTTGGGCCATGTTTCTTTGTCTCCTCAATTTGACAGGCTCCTTGTGTTTGCTTCTGTGTATTAGGTAAAGTTGCTTTGACTCCTTGTCTTAGTAGCATGGTCTATTACAGAAAAGGCACCTGTAAATCGTGTGGGGTGGAGCCTTAGGTAATCGCCAGGATGGTGCAACCCACTTCACTGGTTCATGGCTCTGTGCGGTGGTGGTGGTTGGGGGGCGGGCTTGGAGAGGGGACAGTGCCACTGCCTGGCTTCTGTAAGTTTGCCCAGCACTCGCTCTGTTCCCAGTCATTTCATTTTCTCCCCATATGCGACTGGCACGCTTCCAGCTGTTGCCCTGGTGCTGAATCACAGAATGGGGTGTGTCTGCATAAGTTCTAAGTCCATGTGGGCCCTTTAAGAGGAGTCTCATGAAAATCCAGCAGTTTATTCCATTGCCCCAAACCCACTGGTTTTTACAACAGAAGTTACGGGGATTTATCTTCCTGGCACTGAAATCCTGGGCTGTGGGTCCTGGCCTGGGTCTGGGATCTCTCGCTCCAGAGCTACCCCTCCCAATTTTCATCCACCACATGTGAATGTGGGACCACCCATTGCACCGCCTCTCTGTGCCACACTGCGTCCCCGCGCCTCTTCGCCCCATCTCTGTGTCTCTTCCGCTCCTACCCCTCGGGATGAACGTGGCTTCTTTAAATCCTTGGTTGTTAGACTTCCATACAGCTCGATTTTCTGACAGTTCAGGGTGATATTTTTTTTGAGGTCTAGTTGTAATATTTTTCTGTAGTTGTGCGAGGAGGTGCAGTGTGTTAACCTACACCTCCATCTTGAGCGGAGGAGACCAAGTTTGAGAAACATATTCAGCCAGTCTTGGCCTGTTTTCTGCTGTGCAGCAGGGTGTTCCATGTGTCATTACCATGGTGGGTGCTAGGATGACATATCCCTGCAGGACAGCCACGTCTTCCTGCAAGGCCACTCATAGCAAACTCTCTGGAGGAGGTGATATGATGTACTGCTTTGGCTGCTGACCAGCTGTTTGACCTTGGGTAGGCACTATTTAACCAACCTCTCTGGTTCTTGAGCTGTAAAATGAGGTAGTTGAGTTAGATTACTGTTTCTCAAACTTTAGCCAACCTCAGAATCACATGGAGAGGTGGCTCCACTCTCACTTTATAGTCAGTAGGTCTGGAGTAGGGCCCAAGAATTTGCAGCCCCGACAAAAAAAAATTGTCCAACTCAAAAATATCAATAGTGCCAGCACTGAGAAACTTGGGTCTATACATGTTCTTAATTTCTGTGATTCTACTTCAAAGGGTTGGTACGTGCTTCATTTCTAACCAGGCATGCCATGAAAGCAAAGTTATTTTCTGCTTGTTTTTACCTACTTAGGGCAGAACTTGCCTGGTATCAAAAGCCAAAGTTTCCAGATGGTGTTAGTTATTATACTGGGCTCCTCAGTGGACAATCCTGCTCAGTGTCCCTCAACTCGGCCTCTGTCATTCTGGAAGTCTGTTGTCTCATGATCCAAACAAACAATGCGACTGGTACATGCACTCGATGCTTGGAATCTAAAGGCACTTGTTACTGCTTGAATATTAGTCTTTCCCGGCCGGAGGCCCAAGAAGCGTTGTTTCATTGGGAGTTTAGTCTCTTCTGCTATTTCCAGGGGAATCTTTCCTCTTTTTCTTCCTGACTGTTCTTATTGATAAGCAACAGCTTTGATTTAATTTTTAGTATAGTATTCTTCTCCCTAAAGAGAAGCTGGACCACATTTGTGGTATTAGGTTCCACATAACAACAGAAGGCTTTTTAATGAATGCATGAATATTCAAGATTTAATCATTTAATAATTTAATAATTTAATGTGAAATGTATTGATACCACTGAAAATTATCATATTATACAAATAGAACAAGCAAACTACAGTCTTTTATTTGTTTACATGATATTGGGGGAATATTCTAACTTTTCCAGGAAGCAGATTTCTAGTCATTTGTTAAATCTATATGCTTCTCCCATCCTTCAGGTAGTAGTAACTTCTGGTGGCCTGCGATGAAATGAACATTTTATATGTAGTATTTTAAACATGTACTGGGTTTATGTTTAAACAAGTTATTTCATGATGTCACCATTTCAAAATGGTGATATTGCTTATTCTCTATTTCAAATTGTCTAATTAAAAAGTCTAGCACTTGACACACAGAGACATGAAAATTCAGACTTTAACACTACACTTTTGCCTGGGATCACTAAAAGTGATTTTAACCTCTTATGGTTTACCAGTTGCTTTACTAATGTGATGAACTCTCTGGGCCCTTTCCCCAGAAAAGCACATATATTTGGGTACATGTAACATTTTACCCACAATTTGATAAGATGTTCACACATCTGTCAGGTTCTGATAAAACCCTAGGGGGTCAGGCTAAGGACTCTCTTAAAGCAGCATGGGAGAGCATCTCATCTGCCTGGATCTGATCTTATAAGCACTTGAATCCCGTTCTCAGAGCTCCCCGGGAGAGCAGAGGGGTTGGAGGGGCTCCTTTACTTTAATAAGCACATGCTTTTTACAATGGGAATTTTAGTATGACTTGGCACTTGCATACAGGTATGCTTCTCAGGATTCTTTTGACTTCAGGTTATTGAAACTCACAGTAACAAAAAAGAGTAACAAAATGTATTGTCCTGCATAGTGGGGAATTGGATCTAGGACCTCAACAAGCTCATAGAGACACTCATGTTCTTTGTCAATTCCTCCCGCCACACCCTTCTATGTCTTGGCTCTGTTTTTCTGTGCTGTCTTCTGAAGCAAAGATGTCTACCGGCAGCTCCAGAATTAAATCCTCAGTGGAGGGAGTTTCTTTCTTCCTGAGAGTTCCAATGAAGTCCCAGGAAGACTCTCAGAGACCAGTCCCGGAGGTGGTTCACACCCATATAAACTACCTGGGCTGGGAGTGGGAAGGGATGACTCCTACGGGCAAAGTGAGAGCTGCTGCCAAAGGAAGGGGACTGGATGCTTGCTGGCCAGAGGAGCAAAAGCCTGGAATATGTAGTACAGTAAGTATAGTAAGTTATCCAAGGGATGAATACATTTTCAGGTTTTATTCATCACCATCATGCCACTATTTTATTAAAATTAAGCCACACACTTAAAGAACTACTTAGGCCCAATCATAAGATAAATGGGGGAATTATTTGCTAACATTTTATTTGGGGGGAATAATAATTCTTCATATTTGCTGTGAAGTTTTGAAACATCCATTAATTATTCTAATCAATTGGTTTATATTTCTCCAGGCACATGTGGTGATACTGAAAATGTGATCTGCTGTAATTGCAGTGACTTGGTGTATCTCCCTTTGATAATGATTATTCTCTTATGAAGTATGTTTCCTTATAGGAAATGGCTATATTTTTTCTCTTAATTTTGAAAAAAAAGAAAAAAGAAAAACAACAAGAAACTATGCAATCATCATCCAAGACCCCTCCACCTAAAATTAATAAATGTTAACACTTTGTTATTTTTACTCTAGCTTTATGCAAATATGTGATAATATAATCATATATATGCAAAATGAAGTCACTCTGTCTACAGTTCTATTTCTCTATTTTCTCTTCTAGAGGAAATAACAATATGATTTGATTTTTAAATGAACTCTTTCAGACTTGCAGAAAGGCAGATAGATTAATATAACAAATGCATTTGTAGTCATAATTAAACTTGAGACATAAAATATTGCCAATTAAAGCCCCCGTGTACACCTCCCTAACTTCATTCCTCCCCTCTTCCATCAGAGGCGACCACTATGCAGGTTGGGTGTTTATCACTCCCAGGGACATTTTGTTGGTATGGTTATCACACACACACATACACATGCACACATACAATCTTTAAACAACATGAGTAGGCTTTAAATGTTTTATATATGATATATTTACATACTATACATTAATAAACTTGCATATAATTACATAAGTTTTATATTAATTGTATACATATAAAGTATATATTATATATGTAAACATATATACATATATGCTAATTTTTAATATGCTGTATGTACTTGTGCAACTTGCTTCTTTGGTGGAATAGTTTTGAGATTTATTCATGTCGAGTCCTTGTAATTCTGGTTTATTCATGCATGGTATATAACTTTTGGCATTAGTTTGTAAAAGACATTGTAATTTCTGTTTTCTCTCTCTCTCTCTCTCTCTCTCTCTCTCTCTCTCCCCCCCGCTCCCTCCCTCCAAACTTCCCTCCCTCAGATGTTCTATGGGCGCTACATGGTCTTTCTCTTTCCCAAAGCCCTGCTGTTTTATGTGCACACAGCTGGGTGGGGATAATACTCTCTTTTGGTTCATAGTGATCTCTCACAGGCCCAAAGGTGCCACCTTCAAAGGTTGTACCCTATCATTTTCTACCTTCAGTAAACAAGTGGATTAGCAAGAACCCCAAATTATTCTTCCTAGACCTCTTATTACCAAAATAAGAGGTGAGTCATATACACAAACAGAGATGTGGAAACATCTCTGTTTTTCACAGTTTCCAAGGTAAGTATGAAAATGACTTCTGCAGTCAATGACATAGTATGGTCCTTTCAGTACCTTTTCCAACTCTTCTCTCTTGTCTTCTACTACTAAGGCTAGCAGGTATATGATAAACATTTGTTAAATAATCAACTGAATGAATACCATGAAAGGAGGTAAAAAGAATTCTAATGGGCAACTTTTAAATCACATTGCATTTCTGAAAAGCCAAATATAAGAATTATTAAAGCACAAGCTCCAATGTCTCTATATACTAATTTCTGAGTTCCCAGAACTTGTTTTTGGGTACAGTATTATTAGCATTATGAAAAGACCTTGAATTGCCTAGATTCTCTTTGTTATTTATTTATTAGTGTTGTTTGGCTTGTTCAAGTGGAACGGTGGTATGGGAGTTAAATTTAAGCCATTGAATTATTCATTAAAAATCTAACATTCTCAAGCAGAGAAAAGCAGAAACATAGGACAAGAAACTGATTTCCTCAATGCTCAATGAGCTATTTTTGGGTTTCTGCTGACCCCATAGATAGAACCTAGGCACTTTATTAACAATAGATTAATACTCTTAAATAACAATCTAAACAAAAATCATAAAAATTAATTTAAACAAAGTTATGAAAAAATATTTGGTCAGCAATAGGCCTTCTTGGGAATTTTTAGGCCACAGTTAATTGACATGCATTGGCCATGACCACAAAATATAATTATAGATGAAAATATAAACTGATAAGAGAAGTGAGCTCACAGATGCCCCTGATTATCTAGACATGCTTGAGGTTAGCCAGAAACTCCCACAAAGAGACAATAAAATGATTTCAGATTCTTTCATGACAGAGCAGGAGGAATAAAGAAATTTTTGATGATACCAAATTACAAATTTTTAAACTTTGGCTTTGATAAAAAGGTGATATTCGCCACTTTGTTGACATTTAACATATTCTTAGATACTACTATGTCTATTGTTAATTGCATTAATTTTGTTTGGTTACTAGTAAAAAAACCCAAAAAACAAAAAGCCAAGTAGCCACAGCTTAAACTAGATAAATTTTCTTTCATGTGAAAGAGTCCAGAGTTAAGTGGTCCTAGACTGGTGTAGGCATTTTTAGTAAACATTTTATCTCCAGTGCTAAGGAGAAACTAACACATTTTAAAAAGAAGTTTGACAGATTTGAGAGATCCCATGTGATTAAAATGAACATTATATTGTTGTGATTAAAATGAACTTTACATGGCTCTTAGCTAATTCCAAAACTCGCATTCACCCTTAAATAACAAAGCTTTGTCACAATATAGAATACTTTTAAAAAGTAATATAGAATGCTACATCATTTTAGGGATGATGATGATATATGTTCATTAAATATTCTCATTTTTCCCCTAATGCTTTCGGGGTTTTCTTTTTACATTCTTTTATCTTAATACAACTTGAATTGATTTGTGTGTGTGGTATAAAGTGAAAATCCAATTGTATTATTTCCAAAGAGAAAACCATTTGCCCACGACTGTTGATTAAAAATCCTTTCCCATGGCTTTGCAATGCCCCTCTGTCACAGATCAGATTTCAATATGTGGGCTGATTCTTGACTTCTAAGCCCCCTTGTCTGTGCAAGACCATATCTTCACATAGTTTCACAAACACTCCTCTCTCTGCAGCTGCCTGAGGAGGTCCGGTGCATCCAAGGTCCAAGCACTAAAACAGACGTATGTTCAGATTCATGGTGAGATTCTTACCTCTTCTGGATTCTGGATAAGCCATTGTACCTCTCATGGCCTATCTCCAGTATGCACAATGGAGATTATTCTAGCATGTACTCTTTAGAGATGTCTATGATTGTATATGGGTTACTACTTATAAAATTGGGGGAGTGCTGTCACACATAAGTAGTGCATCCATTTTCTATTTTCTTCACATTCCTACTTCTAATTTTTACATCTAGTAAAACATTTGTATGTGTATGTTTATATTTTGTGGCCAATGACCTGGATGCCCCTAAAGTGTTCCAGCCTAAGGAAGAGTAGTTAAGAGCTCTCATATTATTGGATTTTTAATTTTTAAAAAGATTTTATTTATTTATTTTTAGAGAAAGGGGAAGGGAGGGAGAAAGAGAGGGAGAGAAACATCAATGTGTGGTTGCTTCTCATACACCCCTCACTGGGGGCCAGGCCCACAACCCAGGCATGTGCCCTGATTCAGGAATCCAACCAACAGCCCTTTGCTTCACAGTCTGGAGCCCAATCCACTGAGCCATGTCAGCCAGGGTGGATTTTTTAATTTTTAACATCAACTATGGGAGGGGATGGACCCTTAACCTAGCAGGTTGGTTCTCATCTTTAAGCCTGGAGTCTGCTTGTCATGTACACTGTCTCTATGTGGGCATTGGCTTCCCAAGTATTAAGTGAGGAATGAAATTCAGAGCTGCCTAAGAGTGAGCTCAGCATAAAGGTCAGGGCTGAATCCACATTGCATGAGGTGTTGGCGGGGGTCATGCCCTCTCCATGTTTGTATATGATAAAAGTAGCACAGCCTTTTCCAGGCCTTATAAGAAGGCCTGGGTGCTGCCAGGACTCCGCTTTAATAGCACAGGGCAGGGTTCATACCTGGGTCGGCACTCTGACCTGTCTGGGCACGGCATGAATTTCTCGGGGCTTTCACCTTGTCTTCTTAGTGGCTCCCCGTGATTTCCACATTCTGATTGGCATATCGTCTTGTAACTGTCTCCCCTTGAGTGCAGACTGGATTAAGTGACTCCAGAGAAAACAGAAAAATGACTCAATATTATTTCCAAAATGTGCTTATTACAAGTCAATGCCAAACCGGTTGGTCACCGAGACGTGTTTTCTCTCTAGAACTCTCTCAGACCCATCAGCCTGGGAAAGGAGCTTCTGTGTTAGGCGTTGCTGTCTGGTGAGAACCACGTGGCCTCAACCCGAGGTGGATGAGAAGACAAAGAGGAAGTCAGGCCTTCGATCTACACGGAGCCCCACGAGAGCCCCCGAGGGAGCTGAGACCCTGAGTGAAGCACATCCTGCCTTGGCTGGGACCGCAGCCCCAGGAGACTGAGAGACCCTGGCAGAAGCACCCACTGGGCTGTGCTGAGCTTCTCTAATGTCACTGTCACGGGCTTGATCCGGGCTTCCAGGATCTGTTAAGGTTTAGGATTAAGGCTTAAGTGTAGCGGGTAGCCATCTCTGATTTGAAAAATATAGATAAGCTAAAAAATAAGATAAATTAATTCCATTATTAAAAAGATTTTCTACTTATAAAGGTTTTACTTGGCCCTGGTCAGGTGGCTCAGCTGTTTAGAGCATTATCTCAATA
>PVJD01016663.1:0-20208 GCA_004026545.1 Mormoops blainvillei
CCCGTCTCCATCCTTCCTACCATTCTGGTTGAATGTTTCTTCTTTAACTCCTTGGTTGTCAGACATCCATGCAGTTTGATTTTCTGGCAGTTCTGGTTATGTTTTGTTTTTAAATTTGTTGTTGTCCTCCTTTTGGTTGTGCAAGGAGACAAAATGTATCTACCTATGCCTCCATATTGGCCAGAAGTCTGATTTTTATTCTCTTAAATGTATAAAAATATGTTTTATGGCCCAGAATGTGGTCTGTCTTGGTTAATACTTCATGCTAAAATAAAGAGGATTGGTTGGAAGTCTGTTCTAGAAGTTATCCAGATCATCCCCCCAGCTCTGGCCAGACGAGTGGCTGCCCTTACTCCAGATGGAAAAAGATGAGAAGATTATTCCCTAAGGATGGTAAACTAGAGGGCTGCTGAGGTTACAAGGCATGGTTTTGGACAGAACTGTGGAACTGTCCACTGCAGGATGAAGTTAATGTATGCATACTGAATCCTTCAACCGTCTTCCTACTCAGCTCTTGGAATACTGGCAATAAGGCTGTCATGCTCTGGGTAGGAGATTGGCGGTCTTCTCTTGGACCTCTGAATACCTTTCGAGGAAAGACTTGAAAATATGGATATGAAGGTTCTCCAACTAGAGAACCTAACAGACTACCTTACATTGAAACTTCCCTCAAAGAATCAGGTCCAGCCTGCATTTTAGTGTCCAGCTCTCAGTTGCGATCCTCTGAAGACTGCATGAACCTAAGGAGAGCATGTAATGTGGAAGATGGAGACAACACAAAGTCAAAAAGCAACCTAGGCCCTGGCCGGGTAGCACAGTTGGTTAGAACATCATCCCAATATGCCAAGCCTGTGGGTTCAATCCCTGGTCAGGGCACATACAACAAGAGTCAACCAATGAATGCATAAATAAATGGAACAACTAATCGATATTTCTCTCTCAAATCAGTTTTTAAAATTGCAACCTAACCCTGGCTGTTGTGGCTCAGTGGATTGAGTGCTGGCCTGTGAATTGAAAGGTCACCTGTTTGATTACCTGTCAGGGCACATGCCTGGTTTGCAGGTCAGGTCCCCAATTGGAGGTGTGAGAGAGGCACCCAATCAATATATCTCTTGCACACTGGTGTTTCTCTCCCTCTCTTTCTCCCTACCCTTCTCACTAAAAAATAAATACTCTAAAAAAATAAAAATGCAACCTAAATGAAAGCAGCTGTGCAAGGAGAGGGAAGTGTCAACAAACTACTATGAATAATTTCAAGATGATAAGAAATGTTACAGCCTTGAAATGAGAACAGGATACTGTGGGGCGGGGGGGGAGTCCTAAGAATAAAAGAATGCTTTGGGATTTAAAAAATAACAATGATAGCAAGAATAAAAAGACTTAGTAGAAAGTTTGGGCAATAAAGTCAAGGAACTCTCCCAGAAAAAAAAAAAAAGAAACCAAAGATGAAGAAATGGAAAATAAGAGAAAAACATAACAAAATTAGAAGATGAGTCCATGTCTAACATCTGAATTATAAGTTTCAAGCAAGAGAAAAAACATTTTTAATGGAGTTGAGGAATTCCTCAGTGCAATAATTCAGGAATATTTTCTAGAGCTAAAGGATATATTGCTAGATTAAAAAGGGCCTGAACTGCCAAAAAAAAAATGGATAAAAATAGAACCATACAAATGCATGTCATCACAAAATTTTAGAATACGTATTTGAAACAAAGAGAAAATCTTATAAGCTTCCAGAGAGATAAAATAGCTCATACACAAAGGGTCAAGAATCAGAATGGTTTTCAATTTAATACCACTTAGAGACATTAGAGAATAATGGAACAAGGCCTTCATAATTTGTAAAAATAATTGAAACTTAAAATTCTATACCCAGACAAGTTATCAGTGTGAGAGTAGAATAAAGGCATTTCAGACATTCAAGAATTCAGAATATTTTCTTCCCATTCACTCAGGAAGGTTTCACAAGATGCACTCCACCAAGAGGAGAGATTAAACCAAGCTGGAGGAAGACATGGGATCCAAGAGATGGACCCGACAAAGGAGCAGAGGAAAGGGAATCACTGGGGTGATGTTGGGGCATCTAGGATCAGAAGACTCTCTGAGAGACTTCCCAGGAAGAAGTCTTTCACCTATCTTGAAAGGGGATTGGGGTACTTGGTAAAGAGTTTGGAATTTGATTTGGGACAAGAACATGGAAAACACAAATCAGTGGTTAATGGAAAACACAAGCCAATAATTAATTCTAGGGAAAACTGAAGGTTGTGTGGAAAAAGTAAAGAATTGTTATTTACCATATGGCTTATTTAGAGAAAGCACTGGCATAGTTATAATAATGAAAAGTGAAATATTTCACCAAAATCATGACAGTACTATCTTAGAAAGATGGGGAAACAGGAAGAACATGTATGGATATCAGGGGCAGAGGGTTTTAAAAGAATTCTCATCCTCCATGATGGGAAATAATTACATGTGCTAAGATGGGAAACTCGTGATGTTGCATTACAAGGAGGCGATTTGGATGCAAATTCTTTGTCAGGTGTATGTATTGAGAACACATCCCATTTTCTTAATAGTATATTAAAAAGCAGAAGGTTTTAATTTTGATGAATCTCAAATTTATGTTTTATGATTAGTGCATTTGGTGTTATATTTAAAAAATCTCTAAGATCATAAAGATCTTCTGTTTTCTTCTAGAAGCTTTTTAGCTTAAGCTTTTATTGATCTAGGATTCATGTCAAAGTATTTTTTATGTTTAGTGATTTTTGTTAAAGCTGCCTTACTCCCCCATTGACTTCCTTTCATCGCATAGTAAACGCATTATTTGCTAAATTTACATATTCATCTACAAGCTCCTTCAGAGCAGGGCCTGTGTATGACATTTGTTTTCTCCATGATCTATCCATGATCTCTACTATCCACTTATTTCTCCCACTATCCACTTTACCTGGTTCCCAGTACAATGTTCTACATAATAATAACCCTTAATAAGTAAGTGCCCAAGAAACTAAGAGTCAAGACCACAGCAGTTTCTTGTGCCTGTTGCACCAGGGCTGGTGCTGGTGGGTGTGTCCCACAGATGAAGAGAGACTCCTTGGTGTGTGGCGCACAGCTGGAGCCCTGGAACATGGGAGGGGGTGTCCCTGATGTCAGACTCCTGGTCCTAGCTTCCTGGGATTTTGTATTTTCCCAGGAACTTATTGCTGGTCTTTGGTTTGCAGGCTGTAAATATTATAGACAGCTTGGTGTTGTAAGCTGAGGCCATTTCTCTTTGCCCTGGGAACCCTTTAATCTTAAACCTATCTCAGAGTGGCATGAAGTCTCTGTTCAAACTAAACACCACCTGCTTTGGGAGTACACACAAAGTCAATATTGCTAGATTGCTCGTGCTTAGACACAAACTTCTTTTTTTACTTTTATCTACCCAGTACAAGGTAAAAAAAGAAAATTCAATTATAGTCATGTGACACAGCCAGCAGCTTCTGCTGAGAAAAACCCAGTGCCCACGGGCTCAGTCACAGTTGGGCAAGGATGGGATTGGAGGGATGCTGGCGGACAGCAGGAGACAACCATGACCACCCACTGATCTGTGACAGCTGCAGCCTTGTGTTCAGGCAGGGCTTCCAAACCATGACGTGTTCTTGTTTGCTTCATCTTTTTTTTCTTTTTCTTTTTCCCGCAAGAAAGAACGACTTGAGAAATCTAAGAATGGACAGCTGTGGAAGACCGCCATGCCCAGAGCGAGCCTTTGTGCTTGTGGCTCTCCGCACCTACCTCCCAGCTCCTTCCCTTGGCTCCAGGCATGCCCCCTTTAAGGAATCAAGGGCCCTGAACTGGGTCCGTCTAGAAAGGATTGGGCCAGGAGCCACCTTGTGGACAGGGCCAAGCAGATCAGTGGTTTAATGAGGCCAAAGCCTTTGGTTTGAAAAAAAGAACAGGCTGTATGGCTGAAGTAGTTTTCAAAGTAATAAAAAGGTTCAAATGACTCGTGATTTATAGCAGCTCCCAGGAAACTTTTTCCAAACAGAATTTGTCTCTAGTCTGCTGAAACACTACAGACTACTGCTGGAGCACTGCTCATGGGGTTGCAGAATTTTTTTTTTTGTTGTTGTTGTTCAAGTACAGTTTTGTCCATTCCCCCCCCACTCCCCTCTACCCCCACCCTAAACCCCACCCTGCCCTTGACTTTGTCCATGAGTCTCCCATATATGTTCCTTGACTACCCTTCCTTTGTTTTCCCCCATCGTCCCCTCCCCCATCTCCTCTGTTCACTGTTAGGTTGTTCTTCATTTCAATGTCTCCAGTTGCATTTAACTTGCTTGTTTGTTCTGTCTCCACTTATAGGTGAAATCATATGGTATTTGTCTTTTACTATCTGGCTTATTTCACTTAGCATAATGCTCTCCAGATCCGTCCATGCTGTCGGGAATGGTAGGAACTCCTTTTTTTCTGCTGCGTAATATTCCATTTTATAAATGTACCACAGTTTTTGGATCCAGTCCTTTACTGATGGGCACCTAGGTTGCTTCCAACACTTGATTATTGTAAATTGTGCTACTATGAACATTGGGGTACATAGGTTCTTTTGGATTGGTATTTCTGGATTTTTAGGGTATAATCTCTGCAGTAGAATTGCCAGGTCAAAAGGCAGTTCCATTTTAGTTTTCTGAGGTAATTCCATACTGTTTTCCACAGTGGCTGCACTAGTCTGCATTCCCACCAACAGTGTACTAGAGTTCCCTTTTCTCCACAACCTCACCAGCACTTGTTTGTTGATTTGGTTATGATGGCAGTTCTGTCTGGTGTGAAGTGGTACCTCATTGTGGTTTTAATTTGCACCTCTAATGGCTAGTGATGCCAAGCATCCTTTCATATGTCTCTGGGCCGTCTGTATGTCCTCCTTGGAGAAGCATCTGTTTAGCTCCTTTGCCCATTTCTTAATTGGGTTGTTTGTCTTCCAAGAATTGAGTCGTGTGAGTTCTTTATATATTTTGGAGATCAAACCCTTGTCTGAGCTATCATTGGCAAATATATTTTCCTGTATGGTTGGCTCCCTTTTCATTTTGCTGATGTTTTCTTTAGCTGTGCAGAAGCTTTTTAATTTGATGAAGTCCCATTTGTTTATTCTTTCCTTTATGTCCCTTGCTTTAAGGGACATAGCGGTGAAAATATCGCTGCGTGGAATTTCTGAGATTTTCATGCCTATGCTCTCCTCTAGGACTTTTATAGTTTCGTGACTTATATTTAAGTCTTTTATCCACCTTGAGCTTATTTTTGTGTATGGTGTAAGTTGGTGGTCGAGTTTTATTTTTTTTTGTGTAGCTGTCCAGATGTCCCAACACCACTTGTTGAAGAGGCTATTTTTACTCCATTTTATGCTTTTGCCATCTTTGTTGAATATTAATTGACCATAGAGACATGGGTTTATTTCTGGGTTCTCTGTTCTGTTCCACTGATCTATGTGTCTGCTCTTATGCCATTACCAGACTGTTTTGATTACAGTAACCTTATAGTATAGTTTGATATTGGGTATTGTGATCCCTCTGACTTCGTTCTTTCTCAAAATTGCTGCGGCTATTCGGGGTTGTTTATGGTTCCATATAAATTTTTGAATTGTTTGTTCTATATCTGTGAAATATGTCATTGGTAATTCAACAGGGATTGCGTTGAATCTATAAATTGTTTTGGGTAGTAAGGACATTTTGATGATGTTAATTCTTCCAATCCATGAACACATGTATGCTTGCATTTATTTGTATCTTCCTTAATTTCTTTCTTCAGTGTTGTGTAGTTTTCTGAGGACAAGTCTTTTACCTCCTTGGTGAGGTTTATTCCTAGGTACCTTTTCTTTGTTGTTGTTGTTGAACAACAACAAAAAAATCCCATTCCTATAGTGAATGGGATTTTTTTTTCCTGATTTCTGATTCTGATATTTTGTTGTTGGTGCACAGAAAATGCCTTCAATCCTGCTGTCTTGCCAAATTCACTTATTAGCTTGAGTAGTTTTTTGGTGGAGTCTATGGGATTTTCTATGTATATAATCATATCATCTGCAATTGACAGTTTTACTTCCTCCTTCCCTATTTGGATACATTTTATTTCTTTTTCTTGTGTGATCACTGTGGCTAGGACCTCCAATACTATGTTGAATAGAAGTGGTGAAAGCGGACATCCTTGTCTTGTTCCCGGTCTTAGTGGGAAAGATTTTAGTTTTTGCCCATTGAGTATGACGTTGGCTGTAGGTTTCTCATATATGGCCTTTATTATGTTGAACTATGCCCACTTTATTCTCACTTTGCTGAGTGTTTTTATCATAAATGGGTGCTGTACTTTGTCAAATGTTTTTTCTGCATCTATTGATCTGATCATAGGATTTTTGTCTTTGCTTTTGTTTATGTGATGTATTACATTTATTGATTTGTGAATATTGTACCATCCTTGCATCCCTGGGATGAATCCCACTTGATCATGTGGATGATCTTTTTAATATGTTGCTGGATGCAGTTTGCCAATATTCGGTTGAGGATTTTAGCATCTACGTTCATTAGTGATATTGGTCTGTAGTTTTCTTTCTTTGTGGTGTCTTTATCTGGTTTTGGGATTAGGATGATGCTGGCTTCATTAAAAGAGTTTGGGAGTTGTCCCTCTTTTTGGATTTTTTGGAATAGTCTGAGAAGAATAAGGGTTAGCTCTTCCTGAAATGTTTTGTAGAATTCTCCTAGGAAACCATCCAGCCTGGGGTGTTTGTGTGCCGGGACTTTTTTGATTACTGCTTCAATTTCCCCAGCTGTTATCAGTCCATTCAGGCTTCCTGCTTCTTCATTCAGTTTTGGAGGATTTTATTTTTCCAGGAATTTGTCCATTTCAACCAGGTTTTCAAACTTCTTGGTATATAGTTGTTTGTAGTGATTTCTTACAGTCCTTTGTATTTCTGTGGTATCAGTTGTGATGTCTCCTTTTTCATTTCTGATTTTATTTATTTGGGTCCTCTCCCTTTTTTTCTTGAGTCTACTTTAAGGCTTGTTGATTTTGTTTATCTTTTCAAAGAACCAGCTCCCGTGTTTATTGATCCTTTGAATTGGTCTTTTAGTCTCTAAATTAATTCTGTTCTGATCTTGGTTATTTCCTTCCTTCTAATCACTCTGGGCTTTGTTGTTGTTCCACCAGTTCTTGTAGGTGTTGTGTTAGGTTGTTTATTTGAAATGTTTCTATCTTTTTCAGGTAGGTCTGTGTTGCTATGAATTTCCTTCTCAGAAATGCCTTCGCTGTGTCCCATAAGTTTTGGACAGTTGTGTGTTCATGTTCATTTGTTTCCAGAAAGTTTTTGATTTCTCCCCTGACCTCATTATTAACCCATTCATTTGTTGAGGCTTGTTTTGTGTCCTATCATGTGGTCTATCTTTGAAAATGTTCCATGTGCATTTGAAAAGAATGAGTACTTTGCTTCTTTGGGATGAAAGGTTCTATATGTATATCAGTTAAGTCCATTTGATCTAGGACATTGTTCAATGCCACAATATCCTTGTTGATATTTTGTTTAGAAGCTTTATCCATTTTTGACAGTGAAGTGTTAAAATCCCCTAGTATAAGTGTGTTGCTGTCTATATCTTTCTTGAATTCCTACAAGATTTTCCTTATATATTTGGGTGCTCCTATGTTGGGTGCATATATATTTATAATGTTTATATCTTCTTGATGGATTCTTCCCTTTGAGTATTATGAAGTATCCTTCAGTATCTTTTTTTATGGCTTTTGTTTTGAAGTCTATTTTGTCTGATATAAGTATCGCTATCCTGACTTTTTAATTCCTGTTCATTTGCTTGGAATATTTTTTCCAACTCGTCACTCTCAGTCTGTGTAGGTCTTTTTTTCTGAGGTGGGTCTCTCATAGGCAGCATATGTGCAGGTCATGTTTCTTATCCATTCAGCTACTCTATGGCTTTTGATTGGTGCATTTAATCCATTAACATTCAAGGTTATTATTGATAGGTACTTGTTCATTTTTCCCTCTTTGTACCTGTGTTCCTCTCTCTCTCTTTTTCTTCATCTTCTTATAGCAGTGCCTTTAGCATTCCTTGCAATGCTGGTTTGGTAGAGGTGTATTCTTTTAGCCTTCTTCTGTCTGAAAAACTCCTTATTTCTCCTTCCATTTTAATTGAGAGCCTTGCTGGGTAGAGTAGTCTTGGTTGCAGGCCTTTGCTTTCCATTACCTGGAATATTTCTTGCCATTCCCTTCTGGCTTGTAGTGTTTCTGTGGAGAAATCAGCTGCTAGCCTTATCTTCGTACCCTCGTATGTTACTTCTTGTTTTTCCCTTGCTGCTTTTAATATTCTCTCTTTGTCTTTAAAACTTGTCATTTTACTTATGATGTGTCTTGGAGTAGGCCTCTTTGGGTTCATCTTGATTGCGACTCTCTGTGCCTCCTGAACTTGCGTGGTATTTTCCCTCTCTAGGTTTGGGATGTTTCCTGTCATTATTTTTTGAAACAGGGTTTCTATTCCTTGCTTCTTTTCTTCTCTTGGTATTCCTATGATTCTAATGTTGTTGGGTTTTACATTGTCTTGCATCTCCTTTAAGGTAGCTTCATATTTTTTGAGTCTTTTCATGCAGCTGCTCTACTGGGTATTTCCTTCTACCTTATCTTCCAGCTCACTAATTCGGCCCTCTGCTTCATCCAACCTGCTTGTAATTCCTTCAAGTGTATTTTTTTATTTCAGAAATTGTATTCTTCATTTCTTCCTGGTTCTTGTTTAAGGTTTCTGTTCCCTTTTTCATACTGTTGTAGTTCTCATTCAGTTCCTTGTAGTTGTTTGGGAGTTCCTTGAACATCCTTATCACCATTCTTTTGAATTCTATATCTGATAGTTTGCTTGCCTCCGTTTCATTTAGCTCTTTTAGTAGGGAGTCTTCTGTTCCTTTCCACTGCTGGCTCTTTCTTTTTCTCCCCATTTTCTGGGACTCTTTTTGTTTGGTTCTGTGGTTCCTGATGCTCTGCTTTGCCAGCTGTCTTTGTGGTGTGAACTTCTGTGGTTGGAGTTCTGTGGGACTCAGTGGTCTCTTTGATCTCCATGTCTAAATGCTCTAGGTTTGCGCTTTCTTCCATTTTTGTGGTGTCTCTTCTTACGCTTGGGCTTTTCCTGTTGGTGGCTCCTTTATTCGTGGGTTCTCTCCTCCTGCGGGTTTACTGGTGTCCACAACTCCCACCTTATCTTGTATGTGATCAAGGGCAGGATGAAGGTGAAATAGAGCAAAACAGTGGGGGATTGTTCTGTGTGAATTAAAGTACTAACAAGTAGGGAACAGATAGGAGATCCTTGGAGAAGTATCACAATAAGC
Organism: Mormoops blainvillei; assembly: GCA_004026545.1. Taxonomy (NCBI): domain Eukaryota; kingdom Metazoa; phylum Chordata; class Mammalia; order Chiroptera; family Mormoopidae; genus Mormoops; species Mormoops blainvillei. The sequence continues at coordinate 9,337 of PVJD01016663.1, forward strand.
GTAATAATTCACCCAAGTAGCCACTTTTTATAAAAGGTGGAAAAGAGATAAGACTCTTATTGGGGGGGTTGGCGGGGGGAGTATGTGAGCTAACTCCAGAAAGCAGAACACCTATGTGAGGCTAGATGATGAGATATAGTGAGAGTAAGTGATAGAAACTTGGGGTGGTGTGGGAGAAAATAAAGTTAACCACGACAGTAATAAAGCTCAGGAAGATAGCGAAATGGGCCAAAACCCGGGTAGGGTGCTGTGTGGGATTTGGAACAACAATAATAAGACAAGCAATACTTAATCTGAATAAAAATAATAAAAATTAAAAGACCAAGAGTAGTGTGTTATTGGAAACGGGTTTAGTGTCAGGAGAGAATAAAAATTTAATAGGGAAGGCAGAACAGGAAAACTAGTCAAATAAGAAAATCAAACAAAACTAAACGTATGGAAGAAAAATTAAAGAATTAAAATATATTAAAAAACAAAAATAACAAAAATAAATAAATAAAATGCAAGTTCTGAATGATATCAATTTGAATTTTTTTCTCAGCTGTTGGCATTAGCCTTCTGATCTCTGTCTGTATTTGTCTTTGGTCCTTTCAGAGCTCCAGGTCTTACTGTCTTACACTTGCAAGAATAAGAAAAAAAAGGAAGAAAGAAAGAAAAAAAAATGCCTCCTGCTGACTTTAAACCCACCAAATGGGTTCCTTGATGCTGCAGTCAGATAGGGGGTTAGGCTCCGTTTTTCGTTTTCTGCGTTTTTGTTTTTGTTTTTGTTTCCTCCTGTGGATCTGCGAGGATGGGGGCTGTGTCTGGGCTGCCGTTTTCCTGCGTCACAGCGTCTGGCCGAGCCCTCAGAGTGCTGCAAGGTCCACACAGTCCACATGCAGCAGGCTGGCGCCTTTAACCCCCTCGGTGTGTAGCCCTTTGATTAGTCCGTGAGGTGCACGGAGTGGGAGCAACTTGCAACCCTCCTCCTCACTCTTTGCTGATTTGGGCACTGGACACACGCAAAACCCTTTTTGACCAGTTCAGTTCCCTATTAAGTTTCCCTGGGGACAGCTACCTCTTTGGTCCCAGGCGCCCGGCTTTGATCAGTCTTTGGGGCGCCCTTATTTGGAGCAATTCACACCCCTCCTCCTCCTCCTCCGTCCCCACCGGCCGCAGCCAGCAGTGGCACACCAGAGGTCCTCGAACAGCGGCTGAGAGCCTTTTTTCGAGTGAATTCCCCTTGTTTGTGGGTGACTTTTTCTAACAATCATCAGGATTTTCACTCAGTCCCGGGACTATCTGGGTCATGGTCAGTCGCGACCCTTCTTTTCTCCCATCTCCTGGTGTGGCCTGTCTCCCCAGTTTCTCTAATAGTGTCCCAACCAGCGACCACTATCTCAGCTGTTGTGTGCTGCCTGCTCTGTGTCTCCCACTGTCTAGAGACCAGGTCTTTATTGGTACAGGCCTGTGACTTCCCTGATCTGGGAGGGGAGGGAGCTGGCACATTACAATCACTGAGCCCTCTCTCCTCCAAAGCTCCTGCGGTAGCCGTGGTCCCTGGTTCAGGGCCCGGGACCACTGCAGCCATGTCCGAGGCACAGGACCCAGAGACCTTCCCAATGGCCTACAAAACCTCCTTACCGTCCGTTTTCTCGCAACCTTTGGCTTCCAAGCTTCAAATAAGCAGGAATTTCTTTGGCTGATCACTCCGTTCTTCAGAAGATCAACTAGGTGTCCCAGTTGGGTGCACGAGCTAGAGGTTTTAGTTCCCACCTACTTGGCTGCCATCTGACTCAGGCCAGAGCAGCAGCTGTCAAAGTGTGTTTTGCAGACTTGCAGGGCCTCCAGGTCCTGTTTTCCAACTGCATACCTGGGGGAGGCTGGAGTCTCTCCATCTTCATCTAAAACAGCGTGTCACAACCGATTGAATGTGTAGGCAGAAATAAGATAGCACATATTCTAGAGATTTGCAAAATACAAAACAGTGCCTGCTACTCATCACTCATCCCAGCAGCATAACTTTTGTTTTGCTCTGGAAAAGATTATTTTGCATAAAACATTTATGTGAACATACAATGTTTTATTATTATTATTAAGATTTTATTTATTTTTAGAGAGAGGGGAAGGGGGGAGAAAGAGAGGGAGAGAAACATCAATGTGTGGTTGCCTCTCGCACGCCCCCTAGTGGGGACCCAGCCCAGAAGCCAGGCAGGTGCCCTGACTGAGACTCAAACCTGTGACCCTTCGGTTTGTAGGCTGGCTCTCAATCCACTGAGCCACAGCAGCCAGGGCAGGTTTATTATTTTTTTCCATTAATAAACATTTTAAATGTCTTAGTTTTAATTTCTAATATGGTAAATATTGATGGAAGTAGCTCTTTTCACACCCTCTCCACACTCAAAGTTCTTTCGGGTCCTCAATAAATTTAAGAGTGTAAGGCTCGTGAGTTCAAAAACTGAGACCCACTGGACTAAAAGCAAGTTGTTACCTTGAGCGGTCAAAATCCCATAGGACAGAACAGTCCTCACAGGTGGCCTTACACCTTTGAGGCCCTGGAGTGTCCCACATGACCATGTAGAATCAGTCTCTCCATCAGCCCCCGTTTTGAAGGCCAAACATCTCCAGCTTGGCTCATATTGTTGCTCACGTGAGACACCTCATGTTTCCCCTCCAGATCTTTCCTTGAACTGCCTCTGGTGCCTTTGTCAACCAAAATTAATTCTAGACTGTAATAAGAATAAAAAGCATTTATTTGAACAAAATAGTTGCAACCCAGGAGACACAGATTCAGGTAGCAACTCACCTGATGCAGAGAGAACAAAGAAAGTGGACTGTATAAAGACAAAAACCAGCACAGAAGTATTAACTCCAACACATTTATAGTAATAATTATAAAAAACAATGACATGTCCAATGACATGAGACAATTAAAAATATTATGGTCTAACTGTCATCTTGACCTTTCATGAATCTTTAGAAATCCTATTTTTAAGAGTTTTTAAAGACAAACTAAATGATTACTATATAATGTTAAGAGTAGAGGATACAGGCTGTATGTATAGCATGATCTCAATTGTGGAATGTAGGGAGAAAAAGAAAAAAAATTATCAAACTTTTAAATGCCTGAAAAGAAATATGACAAAGTTAAAAAGTTGTTGCTGCTTCTGGGTGGTGCAATTGTGGGTGAAATTTTCCCCTCTATTATATTTCGTTTATTTCTAAATTTTCTGCTATGAAAACGTGATCTTTTATATAATAAGTATAAGAAGGAGAAAATGGGGGTTGGGCTCTGAAATCTCCAAGGTCACTTTTAGATTGAAAATTCTACATGATTCAAGGTACATTCTTATTACGACTTTTTTGACCATCTACTGATAAGGTAGAGTATATTACAGGTTTGCACGTTGTTTTTGGTATGTCACTGCCTGACATTTCTAAGTCTGAGATTTCTGAGTGCACGATTGTGACCTTTCATGAAGTTTGTCAACGCTGCCATGAGCCTGAACATTGAGATGGCGATGCCAGCAGACAGTAAAAACTATTACTAATGAATGTGACATAACAAGTAGTACGACCACTAGTACAGCACTTAGTCATCCAAGAGACATTTTAATTTTACTACATTTTTATAACTCTCCTAATAGTTTCTTTAAGACAAGAAGATAAGCCTAGCCTACTCAGAATGGTAACCAGTCAGGTATAATCTTGTGTATTTGAGCGTGTGGCCACATGCTTGTCATTCCCAAATTCTTGTCCTTTGTTCCCACCCAGGAGACATACAAAAGTGAGAGAGGGTGTCTTAGTTCTAGACCTCTATCTAGCCTGCTCAAAGGAACGGTAGGAGGTGCCCCCACCACTGGTCAGAAATCTCTTTGGGGCCCCAGATTATGCTGGGACAGGCAGGCCCTTCTCTGAGTCACTGTGGTGGGAACTGCTGAGGCCCTGGGCTGCCCTCTGAGTGGCTCTTGCTCAAATTAAAGCTGAGCATTCAGCTCCTAGGGGGTTTCAGGCCCAAAGCCTCTCAGGTTCTTGACTATTGCCCTTCCCAGTGTCCTCACCCTTTGCCTCCACAGTCAAGGCAGTGGGACCCCTTCTGAGTTGAATGTGTTAAGATTATTAGTTCCTAGGCCTTGGGTGACCCAACCCAGTGATTCCTGACTTGCCACTCCTCTCTCTCCAGATGTCCTATATCTTGGTGCCCCTCTTTGCAATGCCCCTTTCTTTTCTCTTCTTCCACAACGGAACTTTAGGTGATCTTTTAAAACCAGAACTCAAACCTTTAGCACTCCCACACCCTATATGTGTTCCTCTCTAATGGGCAAGGATGGCTCCCTCTGGTGGATACATCACTTCCTTTGTCGTGGGTTGCTCCTTAGGAGTCCTTAGCCTGGAGGGGAGCAGTTGTCCTAATGCCCATTTAGCTGTCCCCACTGAAACTGCCCTGTGGCTCCCAGTGCTCAGACTAGTGAATGGGCAAGACCACCACTGCATGGTCTTAAGTTGTTCTTCCACAGACTTGTAAATAATGGAAATAAAGTTGACAGAAAATAAAGTTTCTTTATAAAAAGCCTATCTTTGTACACACAAATCATTTTCTGCATCTCTACTTATATCCTTAAGAATATATTTAAAGATTTTGTAACATATTTCCAAATCAGTTTCCTGGAAGGGTTATGTCAATCTGTAGTCCCATGAGAGTGTTGTTTTCATAATACTTCTTGTGAATGTTATCATTATTATTTAAATACTTCACTTTTTTACTTTGAGTAAATGTACAACATTATGGTTCATGTAGGCTTTCCTTTCATTCCAGATTTGCTGCTGAGGCCCAGATCCATGGACCACAGATGTTAAGAATTCCACATTCTGTTCAGGGACCCTCTGAGACCCTTCTGGGCTTATTGAGAAATGCCAGGGTGCAGCCCACTCCATTACCAGTCAGCTTCTCCAGAGCTTCTCACTTCCCTGGCCAACATAAACCTTTTTGTTCACCGGTTGGACTTCAGCTTGGGCAGAGTTGTTGCTGGTCAGAAGCCACGTGCCCCTAAGCGGGGGAAGAAAACCAGGAAGAGATGGTGAAAGAATGAGGTGGAGGAGCTCACAGTGAATCGTTTGGCTGGACTGCTCCCCTTGGGTGAAGTAAGATTGTGGTAGACTGAGTGGACTCCATGGGTGACAACTGGACCCAAGGAAGCTGACAAGATTGCCCACTGGGCTGGAGTGGGCAATCTGGAGGAGTAAAGAAGGCAGAGCCTGTATAAAGAGGCCAGTCTGGAGCTGGACCTCCCATGTTGGGGCGTTGTATAGATTCACTCCTTCTAGAGCTCTCTGAAAGACCCCTCCTCATGCAAGCCTCAACATTTTGAAGGCTACTTTACAGAGCTCAGTCAGCATTAGCTGGAGAGGCTGGATAACCAACACGAAATGGGAATCTCCCATGAGGTAAAGAAGCTTAAGCCCCAGGAACTTTGCCTGCATGAGCATATTTCAATTTTAATACTTGAGAGTCTCTAACATTTTATAAATTTTTATGAGCTTTGGGTCGGATTTGCATGTGACAGGTGGTCACATAAGGAGACCTTTGTCCCTCACACTCTTCTTTCTTCAACATCAGCTGCCAGGAAAGAAGAAAAGGGGTACTGATGGGTCCCTCCACCTACTCCCACTTCAGGCACCAAGGTACTTGGGCAGCCTGCAGCCAAAGTTAAAGCATCTGCCCAAAGTGCCTCTGCTGGACTGGCTACCAGTGGGACAAAGGTCTTGCGGGAAGAGATACATAGATAATACGAGGCCTGTCTGGGAAAAGTACAGCTATTGTTAATATAATGAGAATGGTTTATGTGACATCAATGTGACTTGGCAGCCAAGGATAGTGGACTGCAATGCACATGTGTGAACAATGATGACTTCACTGTACTAGTCAGTGGGGGTGGTAGATGCTGTTGAATGAGCATGTGTACCATGTGGCCGTCACATTCAAAATTGCTGAGTGAGTAGAGCAACAAATCTTCATCGGATTTTTGCATTAAGCTTGAACATTCCTCCGTGGAAACTATTTGGATGATTCAGATTTGCTGCTTAACATTATGGGCCACTGGTGATTGGCAGCTTCATCACAATAACGCACCTGCTCATGAACGTCTCATGCAGAGATTTTTGGCGAAGCATCTAATCACCCAGGTGACTCAGCCCCACTACAGCCCAGATTTGGTGCCCTGCACCTCCTGGTTCCCAAACCTAAAATCACCTTAGAAAGGGAAGAGATTTCAGGCCATTGAAGATTCAGGAAAATATGACAGGGCGGCTGATGGCAGCTGGGAGAACTGTGCGAGGTCCCAAGGTGCCTACTTTGAAGGGGACTGAAGCATCATTGTCCTGTGTATGATGTTTGTTGTATCTTGAATCTTTTTCAATAAATGTCTCTTTTTTGTATTACATGGCTGCATACTTTCTGGACAGATGTCATATATCTCATATTTCCAATGGATTGACAACTGTATTCAAAAGTTATTCAAAAGAGTATGTGGCTGTTGTTCTCAAACTGTATGCTGACATGCCCTGTGCCCAGCAAACTCACAGGAGCAACAAGAGATATTTCAGGTTTTTCCAGGAAACAGAGTGATGTTTGTTGGTCACCACTCTAACTAGTAGCTCAAGGTAGCTTGGTTTCAACATTAGGTCACACTACATTTCTCGCAATGACATATATCTTTGCAAAGCTGCGATTTTGTGGGTTTTATGATAAAAAGCAAGTAAGTACCTTGTATATTTTCATTTCCAGAGTCTTAAGATTCTATAATTTCTAAATTCCCTTCTAGTTTTAAAATATCATTTTTGTGTTCCACAATGGGCCTTCTCTTTGCATCAGAATGTCAGCAGTGGAGATACTAACTATATTTTTGTTTAACAAATGTTCCCAAAGAGCCATTAATTTAGGAAAGACACAGAATTTAGGAACATTGGCTATAAATCCCACTGGTTTCCATGAAAAACACACAAATACCCCAAAAACAAAACCTATTTTTCCAAGGAAACTATATTACAACTCAATCACTTTTGATTAAGTTTTAAGTAGGAATACTTTAGATGCCCATGACATTCTTAAACAAAAAACCTTCACAAAGTTTCTTTTTTAAAAATATTTTTTTTAATGTTTATTGATTTTAGAGAGAGAGGAAGGGAGAGAGTGAGGGTGGGAGAGAGAGAGCAACATTGATGTGAGCGGGAAACATCAATTGGTTGCCTCCCATATGTGCCCCAACCAGGGATTGAACCCCCAACATTTTTGTGTATAGGATGATGCTCCAACCAACTGAGCTACCCAGCCAGGTCCACATGGAAAACTTTTTTTTTTCAAATTATATTTTATTGATTATGCTGTTATAGTTGTCCCGATTTTTTTCCCCTTAGCCCCCCTTCACCCAGCACCTTCCATTCCCTGCAGCAATCCCCTCGCCCTTGTTCATGCCCACAGGTCATGTATGTAAATTCTTTGACTACTCCCTTTCCTATACTGTACTTTACATCCCCATGGCTATTCCGTAACTACCTACTTGTACTTCTAAATCCCCTCAACTCTCACCCATTCTCTCACATCCACCTTCCCATCTCTTTATCGTTAACCTTTGACATTTTAATTATGATGTCTTGAACTGGGCCTCTCTGTGTCCATCTTGTTTGGGACTCTGTGCTTCCTGGACTTGCATGTCTATTTCCTTCACCAAATTAGGGAAGTTTTCTTTCATTATTTTTTCAAATAGATTTTCAATTTCTTGCTCTTTCTCTTCTCCTTCTGACACCCCTATGATGCAAATGTTGAAACTCTTAAAGTTGTCCCAGAGGCTGCTTACACTATCTGTGTATTTTCGGGTTCTTTTTTCTTCTTGTCATTCCTATTGGTTATTTTTTGCTTCCTTGTGTTTCCAGTCATTTATTTGATTCTAGGCTTCATTTGCTCTACTCTTGTTTTCCCTATAAATTGTTCTTTATTTCAATTAGTGTATTGTTTCTGATTGGATCTTTTTTACGCTGTTGAGTTACGCTGTCTTCTGGTTGAGGCTTGGTTGCTGTTGGCAGATCAGTAGGAGGGATTTACCCAGGCCAGTCAGCTGCAAGGATTGGCTATAACCACTTGCCACCAACTTCTACCCTCCGTGGAGAATCAGCTGTGCAGGGGCAGGGTGATGGTGCTACAACGTGGTCTGTAGCTGTCCATTGAGTGCCTGGTTCCTGGGTTTTCCCAAGTGGTGCAGGCCAAGATCAGCCTCCACCTGTGCGTAGCTCAGGGCCACCCTGCCTGAGTTGTAAAGCAATATGAGATGGCTGCTACTTGTGCTGGGCTTGGAGATTTATAGGCAAAGCCAAGCTGTGAATCTAGGCTGCTAGCTCCAGGCCTGGGGCTCATTGAGGCCAGCTGTTGCTTCTTTGAGATGATTTAGGAAGTTGTGAGGCGTGAGCCAAGACCGTTATATGGAAAAGCAGCATGGATGGGCCCATTAACTGGGTGGGGTGGAGTCTCTGGGGATCTCTGAGGCGAGTCAAACATGGTAGCTAGGTTGATTGAGAGCGTAGAAAAGGCACAATGGCCTCTGCTTGCCTTGATGCCACACACCTCAGCCTCCCCCTGCATGCCACTGCTGCCCCTCAAGCTGCCGCCCCATTGCCAGAGCCCAGAGGGAGTCTGAGTAGGTGAGTCCATGTGTGGGTTCTTGGGGCCCAAGCAGCTTCTTCTACTGACTCAATCTCTGCTGGTTTTTGCAGCCAGAAGGTGTGGGGACTTATCTTCCTGACTCTGGAACCCTGGGTTGGGGGGGGCCTGGTATGGGGCGGGGACTCCTCGCTCCCGAGATACCCCTCCCACCACATATTCTGTGTCTGTGCCCCTACTACTGGTCTGGATGGATGTGGTTTCTTTAATTCTATAGTTGTCAGGCTTCCATTCAACTCGATTTCTGTCAGTTCTGAGTGATGGCTGTTCTATATTTTAGTTGTAATTTTGTTGTGGTTGTATGAACAGGTGAGCCATATCTGCTTACACTGCCGTGTTGACTCGAAGTCCGAAAACTTTTCTTAAAGAAAGGGTTTATTGAGCCACATGCTATCCAGAAAAGAAGCAGGTCTTGAATGTACAATCTAAACCACCAGCAGAAGGGCGAGATGGGGAAGATGAACATGTGTGCCATCCTGGCACTTTTATCCATTATGTTTTGGGGAAGAAAGTTATAAGTTGTTTTGAAAGAATTTACATTGGTTACAGATAGGCATGTGAGGAATATGGTTGCCTCTGACAGTCACTGAAGTTGATTCAAAGCTTTAGGACTGTGAGCAATCTACTGCTAATCGGCCCACAGCTATTAACTAGTTAATTACTCTTGTCTCTCTACTCTCCAGCCATGGGCTGTAACCTAGCAATCTCAGAATTTTTCTCCTGTCAGCACTATAGATGTTAAAGGAGTATCCTAAAAGCAGAGGGGATTTATTTGTGAAACGTTTTTGATTTCAGGAACATTTCAACCAGACAGCTACCCTTTCCTACACTGTAAACATTTCTCTCATGCCTCAAGAGATTATTGGAATTTGCATAGCTTCCCTTCTACTTTACAATATGAATAGTATGTGGCTGCAATACTATACCTTACCCCTCCCCGGGAGAGTCAGGCATTTGGAAGGGAGATAAAACTAGTAGATAAATTCTAGCGTCTTCCAACATTGAGATTCTACAACTTCAGTGTTTACTCTAACATTCATGGCTCCCAGTTATGTGAGATGTCTGTAACCCACTTTATAAAGCCTCTAAATTCAAAATACTCAGTTAATTTGTGAGGAAGCATAGTCACCCTCACATTGGTAAAATACTATTCCTTATTTCTCTTAAAGTGTGTCTAGATGTACAGTTCTTACATAATTGCACACACACAAAAAAATGCTTCGGAGCAGAGGCCCAATCTGAAGCATTATAAGCCTCAAACTTTCAATGCCACAAACCATTCATTCATCTACATGTCTGCAGATATACCACTGATCTGCCAGAATTGCTCTCTTTGGCACCTAGAGACATTTTAGTCAAATATTAATTGTAAGTTTACTTCTTGCCAAGATGGAGGTATAGGTAGATACACTTTGTTTCCTCACACAACCACAAGAAGGAAAAAAACAAATTTAAAAACAAAAAAATAACCAGAACTGCCAGAAAGTCACACTGAATGGCAGTTTGACAACCAAGGAGTTAAAGAAGAAACATTCATTCAGACTGGTAGTGGGGGTGGAGACATGCAGTCAGGGCAGAGAGGATGCGCAGCAACGCGGTGGCGGGCGGACCAGGGCAGGCAAGGTGCGGCTGCCGTTCGACTGGTCCCACATTCGCGTGCAGATAAACCCAGAGGAAAAACTGGGGAATGAGAGAGACCGCGCAGCCCAGGGTTCCAGCGCAGCAAAAGAAAGCCTCAAAACCTCTACTGGTAAAAGACCTGTGGGGTTTGCCCTCTAGTTCACCATTCTCAGGGAATAACCTCATCTTTTTCCATCTGGAGTAAGGGCAGCCACTCGTCTGGCCAGAGCTGGGGAGATGATCTGGATAACTTCTAGAACAGACTTTCAACCAATCCTCTTTATTTTAGCATGAAGTATTAACCAAGACGGACCACATTCTGGGCCATAAAACGTATTTTTATACATTTAAGAGAATAAAAATCAGACTTCTGGCCAAGATGGAGGCATAGGTAGATACATTTTGTCTCCTTGCACAACCAAAAGGAGGACAACAACAAATTTAAAAACAAAACATAACCAGAACTGCCAGAAAATCAAACTGCATGGATGTCTGACAACCAAGGAGTTAAAGAAGAAACATTCAACCAGAATGGTAGGAAGGATGGAGACGGGCAGCCAGGG
>PVJD01016664.1:0-20212 GCA_004026545.1 Mormoops blainvillei
GTTCCTTATATCCCAGCACTAAAACAATGTGATCAGCCCATGTGGACAAGTTAATAATAATCAATTATGTCCCACTTTCTTTACTCTTTTAGGTAACTCACATGCCAACTGAACTGAGTGCCAATTGTTATCATCATAATATTTTGATAACACTTTAATATTTCAGTCAATTCATGTAGTTGCTCTCCATCAGTATCGTTACTGAGATTCATTTTTTAAAGTGATCTCATGATTAGTCATGTACCAAGATTTTGCTTAGAAAGTTATTTTCAACTTGTTGTACTGGCAATGGAGGCAAAAACAAACAAACCAAAAAACTCTGACAGTTTTACATAACAAATTGCTAAAATGTTTTCTGCAAATAATTTTTTCCTTTATGAACTATTATCAGGTTTCATACGAAGGATATATTAGGAAAAAATAAATGCTTTGTAAGCACCAAGGGTACTTGGCAACATTCAGTGCAATTTGTATTAAATAAAAATTCCAAAGGAATTCCTGAGTACACTCATAGTACTTACAGACAAATACCAGTCTGTTAAAAATAAAATAAAACTTCTAATTTGGTCAGGTGAAGAAAGAAGAAATAGTGAATCCAAATACTTTCCGTTCTAATTTCCCATCCTCAGGCTCAGATTGGTATATTTATTAATTGCTTGGCATTTTCCCCTTGATTATATGTGGCGGGAACAAAGGTGATGGTGAGGAATGCTCCTGCGTCACAGCACGGCAGTAATTCCTAGACTCCGTCTCTAGTTGTTCACATAGAGGGGAGTCACAGATGAATACTGTCTCAACATGCCATTTAAAGATGCTGGATTGACGGCAATGTAACTCACTCTCTGGCTGAGGGTCCCAAGGTGTACCCCTCGGTGAGCTCCTGATTTAAGCCCTTCCCTTAAGGGACATGGAGGTGTGATCCCCCTTATATCATACCTCCATGGTTATCCCTTCAGAACTGGAGGCTTGCTTTCCATTGCTTATTCTGGACTTGCTCTCTTACCCCTTTCTGCAAGCCAGGATATGGATGTGCCCACAACTCAACTTCGGCCATGTGGACAAGGACGATGCCCCGGGGGTGGTGAGCAAACACAGATGTGGAGGTATTCTTGATCCCTAAATTACTCTGTGAATGTGAACTTCTCCGTTCCAGCTGTGAGGGCCCGAACCTTTGTAAGGTGCCTCTGTGTGCAGGTTACTGATGTTTCATAAGTATTTAAGTTGCAATCTGTGTCGTGATCTTACTTTGAGAAATGTCAAATGTGTAGTATTTAAAATTAAGTGTGAATTGCTGTAAGAACAAAATGTAGAGCTTAAAGCAAATTCAAGGTCATTTCTCTCTGATGTACTAGTGCTGAGGGGAGCCATTAAGAGAATGGTGCTTTCAAGTGGTCATTGAAGGACAGTAAAACTATAAGAAAAACAAGGGATAAGAAACTAAAGTTTAGAAAACTGGTTAGCTCTCAGTGGGGAGGGGTAGGGAAGGGACCTATAGGAGCTATGTAGGTATGACAGTGATCAATTTCTAGTTAGTTCACTTGTTTTGCTTTATGCCAAATATAAATTTCATAAATACTTTACTCGCTATTTAATAAAAGCAATTTGAAGTAAAAAAAAAAGAAGTTAAAAAGAGTTCTTGGCAACAGATGAGGAGGATGATTAGCATTTCTTTTACCAACTCTGGTAACTAGAGAGAAGGGAGAGATTAGAAATATCTAATATTTATTGAGCACTGACTATCTGCCAGGCACAATCAAGGTATGGCTACAAAAGTTATTTCATTTACTTGTCCCAATAATATCTTTAAAGTGGTTATAAAGAATCTTTTTTATAAGAAAACTGAAACTTAGATTGAATGCCTTTCCAAGACTCCACAGCAGATAATCAGCAAACCTGGAATGCAAGCTCATGTATTTCTGGACATCAAACCCCATGCAAGTAGCCTAGCGGAGCAAGGCGCTGTTTCCCAATCATTAGTTGTTGGCTTAACATCTCCCTGATTTTTTGCCATATCTAAGTATCCCTGGCTACCATTCTAATGATTTCTGTCATAGTGTATGTATCATATTGTTATCGACTTAATTCTTTTTCTTTAAAACTTTTCTGATTTTATTTAAAAAGAAAACTTTGCATAATAGGTGGAAAAATAAAGAACCAGTATCACTTGCCATAAGTAGAAGTTAATATTAGGATTAAAACTGTGATTAAATTTTACCTTAATACTAGGTTTGTTAAAGACTCTGAAACTGAGACCTGTTTTTATTGATTGAAAGAGGAGCATTAGCAAGTGTATGTGTTAAAGGTATGACAGTCCCAGACTGAGTCGCAGTCAAAAGAATTGAGAGAAAGTGGAAAAGAGAATTGGTCTCTTGATTCTCTTGGAATCAGGCGATTTCATGGTGTTCAAGGCTGTACCTGTGTATCAGTAAAACCTATAACATATCATATTTTAGTGGTCTAGCAATTTGGGAAATAATAGACTGACATGAGTTCAAGTCTTTGCTCCAACAGTTTCACGGTAATAAACTTCTCTCAATGTTTTCTCACTCGTAAACTAGAAATGTACCTCATGTTGTTGTGAATATTAAATGTGATAGTACCATGAAAAACCCTTCACAAACACGTCAGTAAATGTTCAGGGAAAATGAACCTGTTACCACTATGTTCTCTACACTCTATTATGTCGTTGTTGCAAACACCAGGATTTGTAATTGCAGTTATAAAGTTGTTCCTTCCCCACCCCACTCAAGACTTCATTGAGATGCTTGTTACAATCTCAGCCTACCTGAGACATAAACAGTTGGGAAAAGAGATTAGTTGGGAAGTATATCACATCAAGAACTATTTATCGAGCACCGGCACTGATGAGGGTGTGAGGGTGATACTTTTTTTTTTTTTTTTTTGCTTTGCACAAAGATGCCTGGGACAGAGCGAGCATGTGGGAGCTGCAATTCAGATTATTTTGCAGGCTAAGCCGCGGGCCGTGCTGTGGAGCTACATTGACTTCAGCAGGTGCTTTTTCCTGATTTTCATAAAAGTGCCTTATCGGAAGATCAGGAAGAAGGTGATTGTCATTATTTAGTTATAAGGGGCAATGATCTGTGCGCTAACAGTGATAATAGAGAAATCAGATAGTACGAAGAATCTTAAGCAAAGAAACTATGGAAGGCACTTTGCTAAGGGCTAGACCAGGGAGGCCTGAGTGGCAGCTGGTCCCAGAACCCTGCCCAGCTCTGTCTCCATCCAGGGTTGCCCTTCCCTCCAGTGTCTAAAGGTGTTCACAGCAGCTCTGATTGCCTTTGTAAACAATGCCGAAGCTCAGTTCTAAAGTAAAAGTTGTAATTCTCCATGAAATGTTGAAGGTGGAGCTGAAGGATGGCTGTGGATGGGGTAAACGAGAGAGAGGTAGGAGAGAGAAAGAAATCCAAGTTTAGTGGTGGCGTAGCTGGGCTATTTTTATTTTTGGCTAATAAGCACAATTCTGAAAGAGATCTTTTCCCTTTTGTTAACTTTTAAATAAAGAGACCTCTCCCTGAGTTACAGCAGAAGTTTCAAGTGCCACGCTTACTCTTCTAAGGGTAGGGAAAAGGGACAATTGATGGGGTCAGGCCTCTTTGCTCTGGCTTTTTCTTTTCCCCTCACCCATATGCACTGTTATCATGGGCGAGCCAGGGTTTGCGCCTCACCAGGAGACGAGAGGTCACGCCACCCAGGCCCTCGCCTCCCACTGTCTATCTACATACCAGTGGTGGGGTCCTGGCAGGTAGATCCCTTAGTTTCTCTTCATCAGTGTCATTGACTGAGCTGTCACCAGATGCCAGACACTGTGACTAGTACCTGATGTGCACCATTTCATGTAATCTTCATAATAATCCTAAGAAAAATCCTGGCATTTGAAAATACTCTTGTTATTATTTCCATCTTACAGAAGAAAAAGTGAGGGTATACTTGCTCAAAGAGATGCAACTATTAAGTAGCAAAGCTTACTTAGAAAAGTGGGACTCAGCCAGTTCCAAGAAGAAGGTCTATGTTCTCAGGGCTTTCTGGGTACTTGGGCCTTTACCAGAGCTAAGGCCATGAGGCCAAAGCTAAGAAATCAAGTGATTTATTATGAACCAGTGTGGAAATGCTTTATTCTTAGGGGGTTTAAATGAAAGGAGTAAATGTGGCATTTGTTCAGCCTTATATTTGGTGAGACTTTCTGTCCACATGGTGTAAGGAACTAGAGAACTCTGGGATGGCAGCTCCAAGGCTGTCATACCGACATATGCCACTGGGGGCAACGGGAGCACTGGGAAAGCCCAGCTAAGGTTATTAGCACCTTCATTCAGTGGAAAAGAAAGGACTGGCTCAGCATCTCTAGGGTTCCAGGAAAGAAAAAAAAAAAAGATAATCAAGTTCAGAAAAGGAGAGATTTTCTGCCTGTGTATGTCTTAGAAGAAGGTTGGAAAAGTATAAATAAAGAGTAAACTTATCATCAAGACATTTCTGAATTTGGTCCTGCTATACATATAATGTACTATCTGCTGTCAATGAAGATACATTTGTGGGTGGGACCCTAGATTCCTAAACTTGACTTTGAAACTTTGAAATAGTCCTGGGCAGACGAGTATGAGCTTTTCCAGCTTGGAGTACAAAATGAGCCAGTACTCAGTTATGCTAGTCAATTTAGATGATGCTGGCTCCACAGCTGCAAACTCCAATTGCAAAAAAGCCTTTTCTTCCCTCCGTGTGGTCTTCGTTCCTTTGAGGACTCCATGAATCTTGAGGCTTTTCAATCTGTGAACCAGCCAGTAGTGGTTCTTCTCACCAGGCAGAGAGAACACCGGACAGCCTACCCACAGTTGCATTTGCAAAGATTCACTGGTGGTCCTGCAGTCTGACACCATCGCTGATGCCTGCCGAGGTGCTTGAGCTGCCCTTCTAGCGATGGTTCTCAACTTCAAGAATTCTTGCATTTCTGGGACAGGGGTACTTTATTCCATGTGATCCAGGGATACTAGGGACTTAGAATTTCTCCCTAATGGGTCTCCTTCCAACCGTTTGTTTTCTTCCCTATCCAGAAGATGTTTTCTTGTGTTAGCCCCATCACATCAGGATGCATGGGTCATTATGTGTCCAAGTATCCACAGGTTCCTTGCCTGGAGCTAGTCCTTACCTAAGACTTTGGGCACTGTCATAGGTTCTCAGGTTGCTCTAACAAAATACCATAGACTTGGCAGCTTGCACTACAGTCCTTTATTTCCCACAGTCTGGTGGTTGGGAAATCTAAGCTTTTCTTACAAGGATACTAATCCTATCATAGGGCTCTACCCTTATGTGCAAATCTAAACCGAACTAACTTTCAAAGACACCACCTTCAAATACCATCACATTGGGGATTATGGCTTCTACATATGAATTTTGGGGGTGTACACAACTTTCAGTCCATAGGAGGGATGAACTCTGTGTTGTGCCTCATGGAGTGGATGTAAACATGACAGAATCTCTGCACTTGGGGTTACGGCATCCTCCGTTGGAGCTGTTACTGCCACCATCACTAGCAGAGAAAGGGGAGAAGTGGGGAGCTGGGCCATGAGCCCTTGAACCCGCAAAGCCAGCATGACTGACCTCTGACTCTGTAACTCCTAAAAGTGAACTTCATGCTTTTTGTGTGGAGGTCATTAGTCAGACGTTGTTATTTTCTGTTCTGTTCTCAAGGCTCACCTCTTTCTTGTCCCTTTTGCACTAACCAATGTATATTTTTACTTGTCCCTTTGGCAGTTGCACTAACCAATGTATATTTTTAACTGTTTGGATTAATTATTGGTCATTTGGTTACATGTGGCTTATTCTATCTCCTTTTTTTTAGACCTGGAGATTGGTTTAAAATTATGGAACTGAAGAAACTTGACTTCTGATTAAAAATCCTGGATCACACCTCAGAACCACCTTAGAGATTGGTCTCATGGGCCCCTTGCCTTGGGCAAGGCACTTGATGGCTACCTCCATTTCTCACATAGCAGGTCATCCAAGGAGACTAGGGAGTAGCAAGCTTAGAAGAAAGAGGAGGAAGGGTAGGAAAATCTATGGGACTTGGGTGCCTGGTAACTCCGGGGTGTTGGAAATAAAGAACAATAAGGAAGTTCGTGAAAGATGATGGGGAGAGCAGTTTCAGTTGATTATTGATTATACGGTTTAGTTCTAAAAAGTTTCAGCAGTCAAGGGTTTGAATCCCAGCTCTGGCACTGATTATCTGACATAAATAAATTACTTAATCATTCTAGACTCCAATTTTTTCACCAAAATCAGTGACAGCAAATAACCTATCTCTCAAGTGTGCTGTGTGGCCTGAATAAAACAATATACGCACAACGCCAGGACCGGGCTTCCGAAGATCCTCTCGAGGATCCGGGCTTCCGAAGATCCTAACTCGAGGCCACACCTTGAGTCTATTGGTAGGCTGCTAATTGATGCACGGGTCTTCTTCAGTACACCTGAACTCTGAGGAATGACATTGCACATAGCAGTTGCATTTTATCACAAACCTTATTTCCAAAAATGTTAGAGAGATTTTTATGTAACTTCGTTGTAGTAAAGGAATTAGAAAGCTTTAGACTGAATTCTCAACTGACCATCTTTGGAAACAAAAACAAATACAATACCTTAATGCCTAGAGCTAAAAAAAAAAAATATATATATATATATATATAAATATTACCCATATATTGATTCTTATTTTTATCTGCATCTTATACTTTTAAGGTTCAGCCTTACCAGATCCAACTTGGCAGTCAGTCCTGAGCTCTGCTCAGGGTTTGAGGTTGGAATGGGACTTGAATCTCTTTGCCTTTTCCCCCGGTAACATTTGTGGGTTGAGAGCAGGAAGCCAAAAGCAAAGGGACGAAGAGGAAAGAGAAGCAGACGAAGGCCAATCAGAGGGCACTGAATGTACCAACAAGGGGGAAGAGGGAGGGACATGGTCAGTTACTGAATGATGACTAAAAGAATTCCCAGTGGTAACTCGGTCCCCTCCTCTCTCCAGGCCCTGGAGAGGCTCTGGGTTAATGTGCCCACTGGAGCATCTGTGAAGGCTTTAACATCTCTCTGTAGCCTCCATGCTGGCACAGTTTGCCTCAGGCACACAAATTTGCATTTTCTCCCTTGACACTCTTAATATGAACTGGTACAAGGGGTTTTCTAAATTTGCCTGAGATATAGCATTTGCAAGGTATTTTGGGAGACTTATGAAGAACAGGGCTGGAGTTAGGCTTCATTATTACTTTCTATAATTTTTTTTCTTCCTCCAATTTAATTTCTAAGGAAACTGTTAAACTGCCTATAATTTGAGAAATTTAAAGTTATAAAACAAAAAGAACTATAGACTATCTTTTACTGACAGAAAGATGGATGAAATAATTACAGGTTGTTTCTAAATTAATTAAAAGCATTAGTTATCATTGAAAGTACTGTGCTAGGACTCTAACTTAGATAAAGACATCCATCGGATAAGTAGGTGTTAGCCTCCAAGCCCCCCGACTGCGAAGGGCTGCCTCCCTGGCATGGGAAATCCACCTACTGGTCCTGATTAGATTAACAGCTTCACAAAGTTTTCTTTAGTCCCTTTTGTTCACTAATGACCAGTGGAATCTACAGTTTCAAAGGACCAGATTACACAGTTTACAGAGCTGAGTAACCACAGTGGAGGATCCATTTGGACCTCGTTCTTAGGAGATCTTTCGCACAATGAGGTATAACAGCTTTTAATTAGCCCGACCACAGGACCACATGTTTTGAACAGGAAAAGGGCTGCCTGAGGGTTGAGGTGGCAGGTCCTTCTGAAGCACTGCATGGGTGGGTCTGTCCCCTGGCTTTGATAATAGCCTAAGAGACAATGAGAGGCTGGGACTGAAGCTGAAATCACAGTCCACCTGGTCCCAAATAAAATGATTTCAGCTCAGCCCATGTTCCTTATGAACATTGTTCTAGTTTCTTGAGCTCTGTCTTTCAGCCCTGTAAGAGCAGTTTGCTTTCTTCTTTCTCTATGATTACGTTTCACAAAACAGTTGTGCTGTTCAGTATGTTTATCTTAAGCAGATAGGGTGTAGCCATCTGGCACAGGCTTGAGGGTGAATTCTGAGATCGAATTTCACTTTGATCTTTCATTATTTCCAAGTGATATGACCTCAAACAAGGTACCCTAGGTGAATAAATGCCAATTTTTTAAATCTTTCAAACGGGGATAATGTTTACCTCATAGTGTTATTGTAGGGGGTTAAGTTATATGAATATGGTATATGTGGAAATGGTGAGATACTGCCTCCTGTAACTGAGGCTTGGTTTTGACAAAAGTAGAGAAAAGAAAATTTAAGGGATGCCCGATTAGCAGGTAGAGGAAAAGATGAGTTGGGTGAGGGAGATGGAGAAGGTGTCATGCGCTTTGGTACTTGATTTGATCTTGGTTGCTGTGGACAGAGAGAGTAGAACCAGAAGTCAGCAGGGGGCGCTACTTGGAGCTCAGGTTGCAGTGGGACACCATTTGCGAGATGGGACAATCCCCTCCTGAGGTGAGGGGTTTCGGTACCACTGGGGCACCTTGAGGACTGTTGGCTCCAGGAGAAGCAGGAGATAGCACCAGGAAGGTGTTTTCCTGGTGAAAACTGCTGTGGTAGCCGGGGGCATTCCTTCACGGCTTAGAGTAGTGATTTTCAACCAGTGCGCCGCGGCACTCTGACACTCTGTGTCACACAGATTTTTAAAATATGCAATACCCGGCTATTTAGTCAGGGGCGCTGACCGCCGTTAGATTGCCAAATAAAAAAAAAATGATGACAGCCAACACAATAGCCTTTTGCTGTGAATGAATCAAAATCATACCTATTTTTTTCTTCAGATTGGCAAAAAAATATTTTTTGTTGTTGTGCCGCAGAATTTTAGTGATTAGCTTATGTGTGCCATAAGATGAAAATCACGGGCTTAGTTAGAGGAAAGCGGATGTTACTCAGATGGAGAAGGGGTGTGAGGAACAAAATAGTAGAGAAGTCTGCCTCAGAGTGACTTGAGATTAGGACCAAATTGTGAGTAAATGGGAGGTGAAAATACCAGGTTTAGGGGAGAGGTGTCCAGATTTAGGTTACTAATTTTGGTACCACCCTATTTCAGTCCAAAAACTTATAAAGACCTTAATGCTAAAACAAATTAAATCAACTAATGTATATAAAATGCCTACTACTGAAACAGATTAACTCTTTACTGAATGACAGTTACAGTTATTAATTATTTATGCTGAGCATTTTCTATGTGCCAAGCAGTGTTCTAGACATGTGGGCCGGGGTGGGGGGAGTTATGCAGTGATGACTAATTACAATGATAATAAAACACCACCCTGATCTCATAAAGCTG
Organism: Mormoops blainvillei; assembly: GCA_004026545.1. Classification (NCBI taxonomy): domain Eukaryota; kingdom Metazoa; phylum Chordata; class Mammalia; order Chiroptera; family Mormoopidae; genus Mormoops; species Mormoops blainvillei. The sequence goes on from PVJD01016664.1 coordinate 9,382, forward strand.
ATATTCTAGTAAGAGGGAAAAAATTAACAAACTATACAATTTTGGGCAATGATGTACTTTATGGAAAAAAGAAAGACAATGAGAAAGCTTAGAGAGAAGTGAGGAGTTATAACATTTGAGGAAAGGTTGCTGTGTGTGTGCGGCGGGAGGGTGTGTGGGGGGAGCGCCTTACTCACACTGTTTCATTTGTACAGAGCAACGGGATGACCATGCAAACGGGACACCACACACTTCACATGAAAATATTTCAACATGCATATCAGCATTTTCTCCTTGTTTCAATTTTTGTATTCTTTTAAAATAAGCTGTTACAACCATTTTCTCAACACTCCAGGAATTCAGCTACAATGCACGCTCCAGTGTTTTGAAAATACCCATACCACCATGAGATGACATGGGGCGTCTGGGCAGCCTAGGACGTCACATCCTGGCAGCCTCAGTGGCTGTCAGTGGCTATATTTTACCCAACCCCTGTCTCCTGATTTAACAAGAGGGTTGGTCTATCAGGGCAAAGACAAACATCATCTTTAAGTTTTTGTTTCTTTTTTTCGTCCAATTGTTGGCCTATGAACCTCTTGTAGGCTTTGTTTCACTACAACCTTCTCTTGCCAGTCTATATTCAATTTACCTGTTGAGCAGGGCGCCCCCTACTGGCACTCATTGGTAAGGCCAGGGCAGTTCCTTAGACTCAGAATGTGCTGTTTGCTGAGTTGGTGCCCAAATTGTGCTAGTTGGTAAATATTTTGAAATGAATTCCTGCTTTTAAGCACATATCAAAGAAGTTAACTTTAGAGTTTCAGTACAATATATGTAAATATATCCCTAGTCCTTTTTTCTTTTTTTTTTGCCTAAACCCTTATCCATATTTTTCTTCAATGTGAGAAAACAACTACACACACATCTGTCTTCCACATTCCCACTGAAGATGCTGTATTTATCCCTCATTTCGCTTTCTTGTGACACTCAGCAGATGGTTAGTTTGTTAAGTTAGGGGCCAAGTCTTGCTGATCTTTGCTTCATAGAAGCCAGCTGAATGTTTTCCATGAAGGGACACCTAACGCGTGTGCCATTTAAGAAAGAGTGTCTCAACTTATTTTTTTTTTCCTTGTAGAAGAAATGAAAGTGGAATTTTAAAGTAACTATTGATAGGTGATTAACACATTCATCTGATATGTAATTTGGGTTGGTGAAGCTGCCTTTAACCTTTAAATATGAATGTTTCCCTGCTGGGGAGAGGTCACTTTCAATGATAGCTTCCCTACTCTCAGGTAGCGTTCCAATTCTGCAGGTCTTCCTCAGCCACTAATTTACTAAGGACTCCAGAGCTGTAAAATTGGGGATGACAGGACGATAACATATTTCCAAAGTCACTTCATGAGGCAGGTTGTAATAACAGTGCACCAGAACTCATTCCTATTTTCCAGTAAGTAGTATGTGCATATTTGGTATTATAACACCTTGATGAAAACTGATTGAACAGTATGAACGAACATGAAATTAAAATCTGCTGACAGGATTGTTTAGATGGAATATGCTGTGCAAATATGGGAAACACTTTTTATTATTACGACAGGTGCTCTTTTGCATATTCTCTTTATATTGGAAAGGCCATGTGATCATCACTCTTGCCACCACTGGTCATATACTTGTGTTATAGGTAATTTTCTACTCATAAAATAACTCTCACTTGTATATGACTTTTTTCCTGGCATGCTTTTATTGTTTATTCATTTTAAGCATCATCATGAATTAATAGCTGTTCTCCATCTGAACTGGTTCCAATAATTGAACTTGCTGGCTTTTCTCACAGTACCACCCTGGTGTTCTAGTTGTGCCAGTGCAACAGTGGAAGCGCATTGGATCTAGCTCCTTTACTTTAGCCATAGGCAGTTTTGGAAGTACCCTTGTTTTCGTTTTCATTTTTTTCCCAATAACAAAATACAGACTAACCCTGAGATTTTTCTACCCCGCATAGAATCAGTTACTCTCCAATGAGTCCTAACTACTTGCAGGGGGAATGACAAAAGTTACATTCACGTCAGAAATTCTAATCACCTTCTATCTTTGCTAATTTAAGTTTCTTTTGACCTTGTTTTAAATTAATGGTTCCTTAACCTAATAATCCTCCCTGCCCTCTTCCCATTTTTTTCTTTGAGCTAGAGTTCCCCTTGCTTTCTCTCCCACCACACCCCAAAATGAAACATGAAACAGTGGTTAAAAAAAAGTGCTCTGGAATCAGATGTCATATTGACATATTGTAAAACTGTACACCTGTAATTTATGTAATGTTATGAGCCAATGTTACCCCAATTTAAAAAAATCACCACAGTGTACACTTTAAATATCTTACAATTTTATAAGTAAATTATATCTCAATAAAGCTGAACTAGAGGAAAAAACATGTGCTGACATAGATGGTTTCCTTTGCCAGCATTATGTCAAAAGGATCCAGGTTTAACATGATGCAGGAATCCTAAATTTTTTAAGGTGGCATCCAAACTGCACAGTAATAGAGCCCCTGGGTTCTTATCAAAACATTAATAAAAGGCAGAACAATAACAAATACGCTCTCTTAGGATTTTAATAAAAATTTTTAAAATTATTTATGTTTAATTATTTTTCTTCTACCACAAAATACTTTACTGTTGAACTTCAAATATTTAACAATTTGAAGTTACTTGCACTATAATCACAATTCATTACTTCTGCATTTTTCCAATTTGCTTTTCCAAAAGTTATTTACAAATGCCAAAAATACTATAAAATTAATATCAAGAATCATCAAAAGATTTAAAAATCTTCACTTCAAAAGTTCATGTGGATCAACTTTTAGTAGGTTGGTAAGTGTCATCTTGTTACCTGGATACCACAATATCTGACTTAAAACCCTTAGAAATATACAAACAAAACAAACACAAACAATACAAACAAATACAAAAAAATACAAACAAAAATTCCCCGTGTACTAAATATAAAGATTTCTTTCATGTTATATGTTATTGGCTTATGCTCTAGTGACAAAGCAGCCTCAGAGAGGATCCCACTTAAGGGGCCACCCTCTTGAATTCTGTTCATCATTTGCTCCTAACAGCACCTATGGACTAGTTGTAATACACCAGAATCGCCAGGCTCCTGCTATCTTTCTTAATTAACTTTATCCCTGCATCCGGTATGCAAATCATAGTCCTGGAAAAAATTAGTTTTTTAATTTTTTTTCCAACGATGCCTATGATTTCCTCCTTTGGTATGTTTGTTCACACAGAAAGTCCTTCTTCCACTCTTTCTCCTACGACCTCGCTCCCTACTTGAAGGCCTAGCTCAAATAAACCACTCTCCTTGAAGATGTCCCTGTTCTTCCCAACTGGAAAAGATCTTCCTCTACTATTGTTTGTGCCATGTATTACTTACCATTCCTGCCTATTCTATTTGTCACTTCTCCAACCGGATTGTAAGCTCTTTGGCATTTGCTCGTCCTGAGAGCTAGTTCAGTACATTATACCATACCTGCATTCTAGATGTTGTGTGGAGATGAATCTAGCTTTCCTCTCTTGGGAATAGTGGCCTAATTAGTGGAAGGGATTGCATGGAATCCAGAGCTGCTATCCAATTCCAGCTCTACTCTGCGTTACTTTGGAAAAGTAACCTTCTCTGATGTGTGTTCTAAGCTCTGAAAGGAATGGAATTCACTAGGTAAACTTTTAACACTATGCTTTAAAATTGCTTTACTTGGTAATAACATTCTATAGCTTATCTATAATCATTTTAAATTTGAAAAATATTTTATAGGCAGCATTTTACATTTGACAGGAAATTATTGTTAACAACTAGAAAGATATATTTTAAAACATCTGGATTCCTTACAAAAAGATGTAGTTATCAGAAGTATCAGAAGATCTCAAAGGTGCTGGTTTAGAAAAAAATCACTCAGACTTAAAATATGTATTAAGAGCTTGTAACTTAGTTTTATTGACTTTGAAATATGTCTGGGAAAAATACTCATCTAGTTCTGTAATTTAAGGAAATGTTAAATATTTCTTTGATATTTTCCCAAAGTTTCTCCTCAAAAAGAAAGATTAAATTTAATTTCTGATAGACTCTTAATTTGCTTTTATTCCTTTCCCAGTTGGACGATATTTTAATTTTTGTGTTTAAAAAATTCAGCAAGAAAATGTAAAATTATGTTGATTTTTAAAATAATGTTTTAAGATTTTGCCATATTGGAATTGCTTACTTCTATCCAAATTTAATGTTAATTCAGAGAAGTCACCTGAATTGCAATTAAATAGAATCTTAGCACTTAATTAATATAACATTAAAGGTATGGTACCTAAATCACCTCGATTTCACAGAAATTAATATTTCAATATGTCTAGCTCTGAAATGAAAATGTCTTTGAAGAAAACAATTATTTGTGAAATGAAAATGGTAGAGTCCCCTCAGGGATTCTTTGTGGAAAAAGACACTTGATAATCAACGGTTCTGGTAAGCAGTTTTGATGAAATACTTACCTAAAATAAAATATTCCAGAGAGATTTAGTTGGTTTTTTTTGCAATATTTTCTCCAGGCTCTTATTATTACAAAGAGCTTGAAATCGACAGTATAGAATTTGCTCTTCAATGACATGAGACAGTCTCAAAAAATGAAATATAGACACGTATATATATGCTTTTCATTAAATGTTAAACTCAAGAGGTTTTATTTCTACTGAGCTAAGTTTATTGCTTTAGTTTACACGAAAAAATCCTTCTCGAAAACAATCCACTCCTCTTGAAAAGGAAAAAAAATCACTATTAGTATGTTCAGATCCACCCCGATTCTACCACTGATAACCAGAGAGACTTTATAGCTCCTTAGTCTTTGATGGGGAGAGATCCTCACGAACTCACTGGGCTTGAAGAATTCTTGAGGATGTCAAGCATTCCAATCTAGTTGGCTATTGAAACCAAGCATAGGTTTTTTGTTAAAGGCATTCACAACCTTGGCACTGCTGATATTTTGGTCTGGTTGATTCTTTACTGCAGGAGCTGTTCTTTGTATCACTGAAGAATGTTTAGCAGCGTCCCTAGCCTCTACCCACCAGTTACCAGTGGTACACACAGCCTCTGCCCCTCAGTGTGACCAAAAAAAAAAAAGTCTCCAGACATTGTTAATGTTCCCTGGAGTGTGGGGGCAAAATTGTCCCCAGGTGAGAATCACCATTTTTAAGTGTTGCGTCAGTGCTCACTCTGAAGATGGACTGCATCTCAGCCCCCAGCCCAGCACACACACACATTTGAAGTCCTCTCCTATTATTTGTAAAAGTGGGATTATAATTACCTACTTCATTGGGCCATTATAAGGATTAAATAAGATGATGCAGAAAAATCACGCAGAAGAGTGCCTGGAACATAGTAAACCCTTAACCAGAATTGTAAATTATTTTTACTATAATCCCCATAGTCTTTGAATAAAACTTTAATTTTCACAGTAATGCAAGGTTTAAAGGTTTTCTCAACAGCCACTGAGAGTTATATAACTGATACTAATTAGTGGGTATTTTTTCTTTTTAATCCCAGTTAAAATAATTACAGAGACAATTAATTTCCCCAACTAAATTTCAAGAAGGAGCACGCGCCATAAGCCTCCCTAGGAAGATATGTTGCCCAGCAATGTGGGGCTAGGGTCTACAACATGTTCAAAGGAAAGCATTTTGTGAGTTTTTTTTTTCAATCACAGGTTTACTCAAGAAAGCCTATTTGGGCCAAAGTTTTACTTTCATAGTAATTAATGCCAGTGCTAATAGCGCAAAGCCTCTAGACTTCGGAACACAGCAGCAGTTGATGCTGCATTTAAAATCTCAGCAGGCCCTGCTCTTCTGCTTCCCATAAGCCTGAGGGCCTCGCTAGAGAGGGCATGATTAAGACCCGTGCTCAATAACACCACGGGCGCCTTCGCGTCGGAAAATGGCAATTGGATCCTTTCCTTAAATTTGAGCCTAAAAGAGTCACCTGGCATCAAAATAAAGACAGATTGGGGTTTTTAAAAATATGTTTCTGTGGTTCCGTTAAAGAAATAGATACTTAAATCATCTCTCTTGGAAGCATTTTAAATTGCATTAAAATACAAAGGATACATTTCAAGAACCACAGGGGATACTTGGAACTTCCTATAGTATGAAACCCCATAGATACTGTTTGATCTTATACACACATACTTATGATACAGTTTCATTTATAAATTAGGCAGAGTAAGAGATTAACAGCACATAATAATAAAACAACAATGATAACAATATACTGTAATAAAAGATACGTGAATGGCTTTGGGTCATTGTTAAGTGAAAGGACGGTTATGTGAACAGAAACACTGTGATACCATGACAATCAAACTGCTGACGCAGGGGGCTACTAAGTGGCTAAGGGGCTGGCGATAGGCTGGACAGAGGACTGATTCCTGTGTCCTGGGCAAAAGGAGGGGCACAGATCCGGATGGCAGCGAGAGATTGCATCGTGCTCCTCTGAACAATGGTGTGCGATCTAAAACTTACGAAATTGTTTATGTCTGAAATTTTCCATTTCATATTTGTGGACCCCAGTTGGCCACTTATAATGAAAACTATGGTAAACAAAACTACAGATAAGGAGAACTCCTCTACTTAGCCCCCACTTTTGACATTTTGATTCAGTGATATCTAAGCTCTAGCTCTGGAATTAGGTTTTTGTGAAGTTCCCCAGGTGGCTTTCAGATTTCTGCTTTTCACACAGATTTGGAAGATGCTGCCTAAAGAAATAGTGGAATACCTACAGAGCTTAAGTCAATTTCTGTAAATAAAAATGTAATTTCCTTAAATACGCTGATTGTAAAACGAACAATTAATTGACTCATTCATTGTACATATACTTCTTGAGAGCCCACTACAGCCCTAAGTTAGTCACAGGTGGAGAACAAGAGCAGGATGAAGCAGACCTGGCCTCTGCCCTCACGGAGGTTGTTATTGACCAAGATGGCCTTATCAGTCCCTTGGCTTGACTGAACTTCAGAGAGGTTTCTTCCTGACTACAGGCCCCTGACATCCCTTGTCTTAGAGCATTGACTCAGAAAATGAGTAATTATAAATTACTTTTCTGCCCCTTTGAGATATAAATATTCTAAAATCCTGGAGTCTCTTTCTGAAGGAGCTGAGAGCCATCACTTTGCAATACAAGCATCAAGAAAGATAGGGCCCTCTCTCCCAGTTTCTGTAGGATGCTAGGAGAACACCTTGGATAAATTCCGGTTAGCAAACACAGATGGCCTGATCCCATCGACCAGCCTCCTCCCCAATATCTTCCAATTCCTTTCCACGAGCTCTCCCCAGGATTTAAAAACCCTCTTGCTTTTTATTTCAATTGAAAATTGAGTTCAATCTGTGTTCCTGAGGTTATAACCTTAGTCTTGGCCCCTATTACAATAGTCTTGATGAAGTCTTCCTTGCCTACTTTTTCTTTGACATTACCTATGTCATCAGTTTTGATTTTTATTGCTCATAAAATCACTTGAGTTTGCTAATTCAGTAGATTTTTGAATGAACAAGGGATCTGCACCTGGGTGATTTGAGCAGAATACAGAGAGACCAGACATTGAGAAACATTGGTGGCCATGGTCCCACCAAACATCACGTTAAGGAATGTGCCATTGAAACCAGAGGTCCTTATGACTCTGATTAAATTTAGCTTTAAATCGTAGTGCTCTCTCTTTGTATGTGTGTGTATGTGTGAAAATTTGATGCAATTTTGTTGCTCTACCAGTGTAGTCATTTTGAATGCGAGGGCCACACAGCACACATGTTCACTCAATAGGGTCAACCACTCCCACTGAACGGTATAGTGAAGTCATCTTTGTTCATGTCTGTGCATCCCAGTCCACTCTCCTTGGCTGCCAGGTTACATCAATGTCACCTACCCTGTTTTCATTATATTAACAACAGTTGGATTTTTCTGGACAGATCTCGTGTGCTGAAATGATGAGGGGATAGTTTCATATTGTACATATATGTGGTTCAGAAAAACTCTAGATAGATAGCAAACAAAGATAAAGCAATTGGGGAAAAATACTTATTAACAAAAGGTGAATCTGTATAAAACAGATGCAAGTGTTTTTTTGCACTATTTTTTAACTTTCCTGCATGTTCAGAATTATTTCCAAGTAAAAAGTTTAAAATATATCAATTTTTCCTAAATGTGTATTTATAGAATGAGGAAAACCAATAATTTCATAAAGGAAGTAAGGCATGACATAGTCTTTGCACAGCTTCAACTAAATATTATGTCCTTAGCCTTGACAGAAGATTAATGAGATGATTTTTGAATATTATTTATTGTGTTATTTACTGTAAAAACACACACACACACAGCCCATTTATGAATTTCCCTGAGTACAGAATAAAGGAAAAACTTGGTTAGGGAAAAACTTTACTAAGGAAAAACCTAATACATTGGTTAGACTTCATTTACTTCAACTGGAGAGCCATGCGGTCTTTGGCTCTCTTTGCCTCGACTCTTTGGAACCCAATTAGTTGCACTGCAACAACTCTCTTCAGCCTACATTGGCCAGGAAGTATGGCAGTGCCTTTCTTTAACATCCTACTTCTTTCCTGATTATTTTCTTTTAATGTTTCAGGTCTATATGAATAGGCTTCAATATTTTCTGTGACATTTTGGGAGGTGAAATGGCAAACTGCATCAAAATGTTGAAAATAGTTGCACTATAAATTAATAAACACGCAAATGGAAATGCTATACTGAAACAAAATACCATACTAGATTTGTACTCCAGGAGGCAGAGGCAACATTCAGACTTTATTCGATGCCACAGCCTGGGACGCCTCTTGAGAAGTATTCCTGCAATAGCTGTGCCCTTCCCCCTCATGCCACAGTGGTCACTGTCTGTCACTTTACTCTACTTTATTAATCTGTTTGGCATTTAGCACCAACTTTCTATATTTATTTGTGTGTATTGTTTGTTTTCCTGTAAAACATAAATTCTATGTTCATAAATTCAACAAGGGCTTTGTCTTTTGTTTATTGCTTGAACAATGTTTAACAAGTGAATAAATGAGAGAGAGAAAGAGAGAGCGAGATTGAGAGAGAGAGACAGAGAGAGAGAGAGAATGAGAGAGAGAGAGAGTGAGTCACATATTCCTACAAATTCATTCCCTGGCTCTTTATTTCCCATTATATGACAACAGTTACCTCTGTAACAAGATATAAATGTTCAGTGTACATGCACATATATATGTGTGCATACGTGATGTGTATTTCAGTCTTTGCTGATTTACAAGGCAGATGTCACTTACTCCACCATCCTCATCATCAGCAGGGGAATGAAGAGTGAGGAACTGTGTGGATGTGTGTTACCATTACACCTATTTGTTTATTTTTTAGAAAAGCTCAGTCTTTCAGGAAGAAGAAAATACCTGATTCCAATGATTTGCTTAAAGTGCTTTTCATTTTTTTCTGGCGACTGGTGAAAGGACAGTGGAGGGAATACTGGAAAAACTGGGATAAAAAAGAGGGCGGAGCAAGAACACCAGAGTTCTCAAAGCTGCAAGTGTCACCAGAGAATGAGGCTGTTGTCTGGGAAGTGCTGGGTGAAATCCCATGAGGGGGAAAGGGTGTACAAGCCAACAAAGGCCATGTTGACCAGGAGTCCTCACAGCTAGCAAACCAGTCTGCTGGCTGCCCTTGGCACCCGGGAGTGGAGCATGGGGAAGTTGGGAAAGACAGGGGGACAGTAAGGGATTATTTGTCATGTAAAGGACTTTGGGCTTTATCCTGTAGGGAGACACTGAAGAGTTTTTAGCAGTGGAATGATAGAAACAATCACATCGTTAATTTTAAAAAATTGTCTGGTGGTGATGACTATGTTAACTTGCTTGATTGTGGTCATTTACAATGTGTACAAATATCAAAATGCCAAGTAGTATGTATACCTTAAATCTATACAACTTTTATTTTGTAATTATACCTTAATACAGTTAAGAAAAAATAGTTGTCAGGGGCAGGATGGAGAAGAGTTTGGAGAAAAGGAAGACCAGAGACAGGAAAACAGAGCTATTGATAAAAACCTGAGGTAGGTAGTGGTGGCCCTTTCCTAAACACATGACTGAATCTTCTGCATTAAATAAATAACAGTTATAGAAAAGATGGCCTACAGATTTTTCCTCGAAGTGAAAAAGCACATACATGTTTTTAAAAATTAATAAATTTTCTTTTTTTCTTTTTTTATTGTTGTTCTAGTAAAATTGTCTCCATTTTGCCCCCACAACTACCCCCGCCCACTCGTCCTCACCTCCCACCCTTGAACCTATGCCCTTTGGCTTTGTCCATAGGTCCTTTATACATGTTTCTTGACAACCTTTCTCCTACTGTCCCTCATCCCTCTCCTCCCTCCCCTCTGGTCACTGTCAGTTTGTTCTTCAATGTCTGGTTATATTTTGCTTTCTTGTTTGTTTTGTTGATTAGGTTCCACTTACAGGTGAGATAATATGGTGTTTTTCTTTCACTGCCTGGCTTATTCTACTTAGCATAAGGCTCTCCAGTTCCCTCCATGCTGTCACGAAGGGTAGGAGCTCCTTCTTTCTGCTGTGTAGTATTTCATTGTGTAAATGTACTGTAGATTTTTCATCCACTTGTTTACTGTTGGGCACTTAGGTTGCTTCCAGCACTTGGCTATTGTAACTTGTGCTGCTATGGGTTCTTTTGAATTGGTGTTTCAGGATTCTTAGGAAGCAGTAATCAAAAAACTCCCTGCATACAAAAGTCCTGGACCAGATGGTTTCACAGAAGAAGTCTACAAAACATTAAAGGAAGA
>PVJD01016665.1:0-20200 GCA_004026545.1 Mormoops blainvillei
TTCCTGATTTTTTTTCCCTTTAAGCTTGGTGTTGGTTCTTGCTGCTGTTTCTTTTCTTTCTTTCTCTCTCTTTTTCTCTCTCTCTCTCTTTTTTTCTTTGTTTCTCTCTCTAAAAAATGTGTTTCGATGAGGAAATATATCATCACATAAAAGCAACAGTATGAACTCCAGGTTATGAAAACTAGAATTAAACAGTCACTACACAGGAAAGGTCCAACTTTCCTGCTTGGCAAAGCTTAGGTGCAATTTTATGAAATGTTTAATAAGCTGAATTTTTCTCTGTTGTATAAACAAAATGACCAGACTGAATCTGTCCCTGATAATTTCAATCTAAACCCACAGCTACACAAAACACCACACACTGTGCACTTAACCTGTGAGTATAACCATATTTTTTTAGGTGGTGGGCAGGGGGAAGCAAAATGAGTATAGAAAACAAAAATGTGGGAATAAGAATTAGTGTGTACTAGACAGCATAAAGCAATGGCAAAACAACAGTCTCAATACACCTAAGTGTGTAAAAAATATACTCCAACTTTGGAAAATTAATTTAAAAAGATAGAGGTTTGAATAATTACAATTTAACATGAAAATCCACATATGAAAGAATGGAGAATTTATGAAACATGTTATTTGAAAAACTTTGTTCTTTTTTTTTGGTGCAGATTAAGAAAGAGTAACTAAGTTTACCAATATCTGACATACTTCATATTGTTGTTAACAAATTAATAATAGACTCCTGGTTCTGCATTTACTAATTAGGACTTTCTAACAAATGCTGATTAGCCCAGTGTTGGGAAGGGGGATATTTCCCCTTTCTCTTCTTAGTTCTTCTGCCTGGTTGAATAATTTAAATGACATAAGACAGATTCGCAGGAGAAAAACAATCAAATTGAATTACTCATGCATTCAGTACTACAGGGACTCCATAAGAATATGGAACACAAGGACAAAGAGAGCAGCTGAGGCTTATATGCCATCCTGGACCTAAGCAGAAAGGAGGGTAGTGGTTTGGACTTCAATGTGTAGAAGGCAATTCATAAGAAGATGGAAAAGCAAATGTTTGGTGAACAAGTGCTTGCTGGGCCATCTTTAATAGTGGGACACAGAGAGGACTTTGGTCAAATGGTCCATGCTAGGTTCCTCCCTGGCTGTCGCACCTAGTTCATGTTAAACTATATGATGATAGCTCCCTACCTGGAGCTGGTTCTTTACCTAATTTCTTTTAGGCATGTAAGAGGAAGGTGGGAGGTTTCTCCTGAGTCTTTTTATCCCCTTAAAAATAATATCTCAAAAAGGCATATTTAGCAGTGACAGAGTCTGCTCTCTGTCACCAGTTAGGGAAATCACCAAATAATCAGTTTTTAGGCATGACTAAACTTGCACTCTCTAGTCTCCTTTTTTAGCATTTGAAGACAACAGGTCGAGTTGGTGGATATTGTTTATGTCCTCTGAAGTTGTTTTGACGAGTTACATCTCACCTTTAATAGGGTTTTCAGGGAGACCAGGGATATTGGAAAGGTCTGTACTAGATGTTTTCTGAGAGGCTAACAGTGAAGCCCTTTAGTTTTTAGGTTAAGTCATATTTTTTGTTATATAAAGTTTTTGTTTTTGTTTTCTTGTGCCCACTTAAAACAAGACCATTAGCATCTTCACTTGTTTTATTCTATTCTGCTTTGGTTTTCTTGGAGTGCTCTTCTTTGTGAGGTGACGATATTCTCTTGACTACTTCTAGAAGATTAGGTAATTTTGTCGCTAAAGTTCCTGAAGGTCTAGGTGGTTGGTTTATCAGACATGTTGAAGAATGGACTGTGTTGGCTTTGGTGGTGGCGAGAAGGATGCTTACACTTGGTGTACACCCTGAACTTTCACTGGAATTTACTTGTGCCATAGAAACTTTAGTAGTCTATATCTTGGTCACACATGCTCCTGTTACAACTGGAGCAAGACTATTTCTGTGCCGGGGACTGTTAGAACAGTCTTCAGAGCTACTAGGTTAAGGCACAGGCATTCAGTGTTCACTGTTCACTGGTAAGTAGAGGCTACTGACACTCAGAGATGTCAATCTGACACCTTCTATTGAGTGATTTTGCCTTTTCTGAAGCACATGATTAGGTAGTAGTTGAAGCTGATTTGTTTTTATATACACTGCAGCAATTTGCCCTTTAACATAACACATCTTCCTGCTTACTGCTTGCCTATAAACTATATCTGCGAGAGACTGATTATCATGGGGGAAATCAACATTGGGGTTATCAGAGTTTTTTGTGTTTTTTTTTTAAACGCTAAGTCAATCACCTGTAGTGTATGAAATTCTTATTCGTTCTCATTGTCCTCCTTTTAATTATTACTGGGGATCAGTTCTCTCCCTGCCCCTGGATGAATTCCGTCCCTTGACATTGCCCTCCAGTTTTTCCAGTCCCTCTTAAACAATGAAAAACATTTAAATCTCTTTAAAGCATGGAGAAGTTCAATCTCATCTCATAATGACTTAGCTCCAGTCTAATCTAGTGTTATTTCAAATGCCAAATTTACCCAGAGTTAAACTTTTCTCTTTGTGAAGCATAGTCCTTCTTGGGAGAAGAATAGGACCCTTAACCTTTTACAAATTAGCACATGGCTGGCCCTAGGGCAACAGTGAAAAGGGTAAGAGTTTAGTTGCCCTAAAGTGGCTGGGTCAGTTGGAATCTGGTGTTGGGGCAGGCACTGTGGCAATATTTTTCCAACGATGCCTCTTTTTTTCCCATGGGGCCTTTTTATGGGGTCCTTAACAATTTTCCTATCAGAGACCTCCAACTTCAGCTCCTTGGTGAGGTGAATGCCTTTTGTCTGGCTAGCTGTAGGCGACTTTAGCCTTGGCCTCTAGGCTTTTAGCGGTTTATAATTGGGGTCCCTATGTAAATTTGGAGGAAACCCAGGTTGTATCCCTTTTTCAAAGTCATATGTAGTCCTCAGGAAACCTGCACCTCTGCCCTACATTGGCTGGGAGAGGAGCTAGCTCCCAGGGCAGCTCTCTCCACTCTGCCAGTTTCAAGGGGCAGTATGCGCTGCCAGGGCAGGCTGCCACAATGGCATGTGATTATTTTGAACTAACGTCACTTGAGAAGCAGCACAAGCAGGAAGAGCTCCCTGAGTCTCCTTTGTCTCCCCTAAAAGCAGAAGATAAATCTCCCTGATAGGTGCACTCCCTACTCCTCAAGGGCTGAGACACAACCTTATCGCAAGAGTCATAAAATCTAGAGTCAAAAGAGCCTGTATAAACAAACCTTGTTATGCCTTTACTAATTTACGTCCTAAGCCCAAACCTTGCTCAGGTTCCTTTCTAATGAGCACTGATTTCCTGTGTCCTGTCAATTGCTCACAAACTTGTTGTTTATTTCAAAAGTATAAAAAGGTTTCTGGTTCGATCATTTCTTTGAGCCTCATTATATGATCTGGGCATCATATTCTGATTCACTCATGAGCAAGTATTAAATTGGGTTTTTTTTCTCCTGTTCGTATAGTCCTGTTTTAATTGTGTTAACTATTGGTTTAGCTATAAGAACTAAAGAAGGGCAGGTGGGGGGAATTCACCCGCTCCTGGACACAGCCATGATCTTGCTTTTAGAATTCATGAGAAAGCCCGGGCTGCTGTGGCTCATTGGGATAGAGCGCTGGCCTGTGAACTCAAAGGTCACCGGTTTGCTGGGTTGCAGGCCAGTGTGAGAGGCAACCAACTGGCACATGGATGTTCCTCTCTGTGGGGGCCCTGGAGTGTGGGGGCCCCTGAGGGTCCGTCCAGGGCAGGTAGCCTGGAACTATGTGTACCCTTGAAGGTCAGTCCAGGCAGGCAGCCCGGGCCTATGTCATTGTACACATGCACTGTAGTCCCCAGTGACCTAAGTTCTGGCATGATCCCACTATTGTTTAAACTTGTATCAAACCCCTGTAACCAGCAATAAGTGCATGCATGCCAGCAGTGCCAACAGTACGAGCAGCGCCAGCAGTGCCAGTGGCGCCAGCAATAAAGAGCTTGCTGCTTGCTTGCTTGCTTGCTTGCTTGTGGCATGAGGTGCAGCCCCTATGTCAACTCCTCATTCTTTCTTTCTTTTGGGCATCTCACTACCGAAACCTACCCTCGCTGAACAGCTGGGCTCTGACAATATCTATTTTCTATGACCTAGCAATTCTATTCTTTAGGAATATATCTAACAGACATGCACGCATATGTTCAACAAAAGTATGTTTGTAGAAGCCACATTTGTGATAACCCCCAAATGAAAATTATCCAATAGCTCATTAATAATAGAATGGAAAGGTAAATGGTGGGATAGTCACACAATTAAGTGCTATACAGCATTGAGGATGATCATTCTACAACTGCACATGCTAAAATATCAAAAACACAATACTGAGCAGATGAAGCCAGGCACAAGAGTACATACTGTATGATACCATTTATATAAAATCTTAAACCTAGGCCAAGTTACTCTGTTATATTGGAGGTCAAGGATAGTGGGGTGATTGACTGGAAGAAGCTTGAAGGAGGAATTTGTGTTGCTAGTAATGTTCTGTTTCCTGATCTGGTGCTAGTGTTACGGTTAAATTTAGTTCATAAAATTTTATTGAGCTGTTCACTCATTAATACATACCCTTCTTTTTTGGATGTTACACTTCAGTAGGAATTTTAAAACAAAACAAAAACAAACAAAAGCAAACCAACAAAAATGAGATTAACTATCCTGACTTTTAATCTCACCCTCTTATCTGAGCTAGAGACCAGTGATCTATTAATGCCGGAAGACCCAGCTTTGGGCCACACCCTTTGCAAGCCCTGCATAGATGAGCCAGCCCTTCGGGTTAGTGTGGTTACCAGGCAACTATTGTTCTCTTTTCAGCTTTTGTGGCCTCATTCTGATCCTACAGAAAGGATTACATTCATCATCCTGTTACATAAATGATATGCTTGGCAAAGAATCTTCAGGGACTTAAACGAGGACTCCATACATGCTCATTGGCAGATAGTGTAGGTCACAAGGTACCAAAAGCCTTAAAAACAGTAGGACCTTACCAAATGGTACCTGAAGTGATGATTGTTTCTACATTAACCTTGAAAGTCACAATTCCAGATTCATCCTGCCAAGATCCTTTGGGTAATATCTCTATTGATTCACATGGGATATGGATTGATGTAGCAATAAAGCTGAATTGGGAGGGCTTTGCAGAAAATGTCAGAGGAGAAAAGAGATTTATTCTGCATTAGTTTTTGTTAATTTTTTATCATGATGCAGGCAGGTACTCTGAAAGTGTTTAATATTCTTTGAGTCGGATTGTTCTTTCACATATCCACACATACCCTGGACCCCAAAGAGGCTGCACCTATTGAAGTAATACCCAAGCAGCAAGATATTTGGACAGACTCTGTAAAAGATAAATACTAGTCACAGACATGAAGATTTTTATGTTTCAAGATAAACACGGACAAATCGATGTCCATTTGGCAATGTCACTAGCGACAAATGGTATTATCAAATTTCCCACCTCCTGATCAACATTAGGTAATAGAATTTACTTAAATATATGCAAATGTGTATATATACATATGTGTGTGTGTATGCACATATGTATTATATAAATTTCATTGGTGGAAAAGGCCCTTCCAACATTTTAAATTTAAAGAGAGAGAAAGCATAATGTCCATAATTTTATCTTTTACTTTTTAGGAGAAATCTTTTCAGCACAAAATGACTGTTTTATTGAGTTTCTGTTTTTCTGAGAAAATATAAAACAGAGCTTCTGATGAATCTCTAGCAAAGAAACTCTGAAGGGAACAAAAGGACAAAGGTCTTAGGTTTTTCAATTACTTTAAACATTGACAATTACATCAATTTCAGAGGACCTTGGTAGATACTATCTGTAATGGTATTCATTCGTTTGTTCAGTGCATTGTGTTATCTGATGCCAAACTAATGCCAGAGTAAATTATTAACAATTATTTTTCTCTCTTTCAATAGCTGAAACATAGACTAATTATTATATTTTTCTTATATGTAGTTTATTAGAACACATGTAATTCCAGAACAGATTCTCCTATAACTATCTGAAATTATCATGATTTATGAGACCATTTCCAAATGGAAAAATTCTTATGATATACCAAGGAAAATAATGGGGCTGTTAGAATTTTCTATTTTAGTATATTATGAAGCAATAAGAGACGTGCTTTATAGAAATTACTTAGAATCTTACAATGCTATTTCAAGATGCTTCATACTTTAAGAGAAGTTAGATTATTATAATAGAGCAAATGTTTATTCTTTGTTAGTGCTAGTATCCTCACTCATATCTTCATACTCTCATATACCAATTTTTAACAGCTTTATTCAGGGAAATTTATATACTGTACGATTCACTCAATTTAAGTGTACGATTGAAGGTCTTTTAGTAAATTATAGAGTCGTGCAACCATAACCAAAACCTAAAATGATCCACTTGCCCATTTAAATTTACTCCGTAGTCTTACCCCCAGTCCCCTACAATTACTAATCTGTTTTCTGTCTCTATAGATTTGCCTTTTCTGGACAGTCTATGTAAGTGAAATCATACAATATGTGATCTTTGGTACTGGTGTCTTTCACTTAGCTATTTTTTAAAGATTCATTTATGTTGTAGCATGTAGCAGTAGCTCATTTTTTTAAATTGCTGAATAATATTTGATTTTATATATATACCACATTTTGTATATCCATTCATAAATTGATGGACATTTGGGTTATTTTCAGTTTTTTCACTATTGTATATAATGCTGCTATGATCATTTGTGTACAAGTCTGTGTGTTCATCTCTTTTGGCTAGATACTTAGTGAAATTGCTGAGTTGTATGGTAAATTGCTACATTTAGTATCACAACTCAGACAGCTGTGATGTTATCCTTTGCTAATTGTTTGCCACTCAGTGGCTATTGTTTCAGAGGAAGTCCCTTCATATAGTTTAGCAGATCAGGTCAGCCTCCACTGGTGGTGGAGATCCTGATGACGATGGCATGCCCATTCCAGAACTACTATCCACAACGAGCGTAGCAGGGGGCAGGGGAAGAAAGGGAGCAGGTACAGGTGAAAATGCTGTTTCTACCTGAAACCCAAATTTCTGCAGCTTTTTTGAG
Source organism: Mormoops blainvillei (assembly GCA_004026545.1). Taxonomy (NCBI): domain Eukaryota; kingdom Metazoa; phylum Chordata; class Mammalia; order Chiroptera; family Mormoopidae; genus Mormoops; species Mormoops blainvillei. Next base: position 7,142 of record PVJD01016665.1, read on the forward strand.
CATAAACAAATGATTCTCAGATAGTTGTATGCCTTTGGTTGATTTCCAAACAATATTGAAATGACTGTTTTGACAGTTGCTTCCAGTTGTATCATTGTGTGTTAGGTACAGGATTTACAAATCTCTTCATTCCACGTTCTAGAAGTCTTGTCTCTTCCAAATACCAGCTTTTTAAAACTTAAAAAAACAAAAACAAAAACAAAGATATCTACCTTGACCGGGTAGCTCAGTTGGTTAGAGCATTGTCCAGATACATCAAGGTTGCAGGATTGATCCCTGGTCAGGGCACATACAAGAATCAAGCAATGAATGCATAACTAAGAGGGACAACAAATCAATGTTTCTCTCTCTCTCTCTCTCTCCCTCCCTCCCTCCCCCTTCCCCTCTCTAAAAAAAAAATCAATAAATAAAAATTTAAAAAAACAAAGATATCAAGGCATCTTTTTCATATATATACACACATATGTTTACTGAAAAACATTTTTCATAGAGACACTTAGGAAAAAATTGTTATATGAGTATAGATAGGCTAGGCAATATTATTTCATAAAAAAATGTACTAAGTTGAGAATACAATAAAATATAAAGAACTTCCTACATGTCATGCTACCTCCATGTAAAGGAATAAACATGAATTTTACCTTATGCCAATGATGGAGCAAAACTTAATGTCCTTACATTAGTTTAGAATTCTTCTTTATCATATTCCCAAGTTCTCCACCTACACACATACACACACACATCTTTCCATTAATAGTGACATTTAATTAACCATGCACATGATATCCAATGGCTAATTGTGGATTAGCTCATTAATGTCAGCAGAGCTTCATACTTGTATAGTACTGGGCTGTTTCTTCTAGGAAGAAAAGGTAAGAACAAGAAGAATTTGGGCCTTAACTGAGGTGCCTCAATGGATTGAGCTTCATCCCCCAAACCGAAAGGTCACCAGTTCAATTCCCAGTCAGGGCACTTGCCTTGGTTGCAGGCTGGGTCCCCAGCTGGGGGCATGCAAGAGGCAACTGATCAATGTTTCTCTCGCACATCGGTCTTTCTCTCTTTCTCTTTCTCCCTCCCTTTCTCTCTCTCTAAAAGTAAATAATTTTTTTTTAAAAAAAGGGTTTGGGCTTCACTGCTGAGCTCCATAAACCATTTAAAAATAGATAACTAATGTTCTCTTGGAAACCTCTCATAAGTCTCCCTCCCTCGCCACCCCCCCTCAGACACACAATCAGTTTGTCAGTTAATTGCCTGTAGCGAAAGTTAATGTTCTAATAAACTAGGTATTAACTGATGTAATGAGTGGTATCATGTAGGTTATTGCCATTATAAACCATACTTAACAGTTTAGAAAATCAATAACATATTAAACAAAGGTTAGGCTCCTGGAAGAGTTCCTTGGCTAACAGTTGTTTTCTGACAGATTGTGACTGATTCTTCGGCTTCTTGGAAGGTAGAACATGTTCTGCTGCCTTAGTAACTATTAAGAGTTTGTGTATATGGCAACATCATATACACATTGAGACATCAATGAGCCATAGAACCATATTCTCAACTTCCATCAGTGGTGCTGCTCGTTTATAGATCTGTAGATTGTGGGGGGAGAGGCGGGGAGGGTGGCTAAGATACAGGCCTGGCGCTTGTTTCCGTTGCTTGATCCACACACAAACTCATTTACTGGTTAAGAATAAATAAATGACAAGCAAGGAATAGGGTGAAATATTTGGGAGTTTGTTTTTAAATATTGTAAAATTTATTTTTTTATTGTATTTTTACTATTTTATTGTATTTTTACTATTACTATTATCTGTGAGTTTGCTGTCCCCAGCAGTCAGGAGTGGTGCTAATCTGGTGAACATACTCTTTATGCTGTGGCATTTTTAAAAAAGATTTTGTTTATTTATTTCTAGAGAGAGGGGAAGGGAAGGAGAAAGAGAGGGAGAGAAACATCAATGTGTGGTTGCATCCTGCGTGCCCCCAACTGGGGACCTGGCCCACAACCCAGGCATGTGCCCTGATTAGGAATCGAACCGGCGACCTTTTCGTTTGCAGGCTGGCACTTAATGCACTGAGCCACACCAGCCAGCCATATGCTATGGCTTTTACTAAGCACTCCTGCTTAGAAGCATCATCTTGAAGCTGCTAGTTAGAGAAACACAGATTCACAAAAGACTTAGTGGCAACAATTTCCAAGGCAAGATTGTCTCTGTGCTGTCAGAATATATTTCCCTACCCTAGCTTCTGGAGAGTCAAAAATTAGTCAGAGAATAACTGGAAAATGCTTGTAAGGACAATAACAGAAAACAGCATTATACTATCTGATCATTCTTGAAAGAATACGTTCATAGCCTATATGTTATTTTCATTGGAATCCGCCACCCCACACTTCAAGTCCCTTCATTAAGTAAATATCTGTAGGTTTTGTCCTTTATGCATAAAACCTAATTTTATGTTTCCTGTTTCCTTTTCCCTCTTCCCTACTGTGTTCCACGGCAAAAGGTTACTAACAGGAACACATATCTTACTAATGCACCATAGGGGCAAAGTTATGGAAATTATTTGTAAAAGGATCATGCAATGTAGAATGAAGAATGTTCATCTGGGAGACAGGAGATCTGTGTTGCTCTTCTGATCTTGTGATTAAACTATTGGGTAACCAAGAGGAAATGACCTAAATGGGGAAATGACATCCCTGGACCTAAAGTTTCTCATATTTACAATAAGGAATTGTCTGAGATCTTATCTAGGGCCCTTCCAGTGTAACATTTTATTTCAGTGATTACTGTGCAATTTCTGTGTGCTAGTCACTGTGCCGAGCCTTTTCCCATTTCATTTTTCTCTTCACAACACCCTCTTGACGTAGGTGTCATCATCACCCCCATTTCACTGCTGGAGAGCCTCGGCTTGAAGATAAAAAGGAATGTGCTGTAGACGCAGTTTGTGAGTGGCTTGGCTGGTATTCTGTATTCTAATAACTACTCTGTACTGCTCACCTGCACCAAAATGTTATTAATGGGCAAAGCTTTTGTCATCGAAGCTGCCAATCCAGGAAGCTGCTGCTCTAGGACTTTGGATTTAAGATCTAGTACCTGAGAGATGGAAATAGACCTTATATCAATATATTGAGGTGTTTGAGTAGCAGCTGATTATCGACCACTTCCCAGACCTTCTCCTTGTTCTTGCTTTAGACACCCCCCCCTCCCCCGCACTACCATATAATCCATTTAACAACTAATGGTGCGTGCCTGGAATTGCCTTCCGGGACCCTCTTCAGCATTTGGACCTGTCTCCATTCTATACTGTAATACTGGTTGTGATGTACTTTAAATAGTACCCTTGAAATTACTATCATAGTCACCCTTTCTTCCCTTTACTTACAAGGCCAGACTGGATGAGTTGACTTCTGCCCTAAGAAGATATTTTTCAAAGTTCCTCATTGAGGGTGAATGTTGATCTAGAGTTGAGGTTAATTTGGCTGAGTTGTTCCAACTCTGCTTCTCAAATTTTTTGCCTGGGTTCTGTGCCCTATTATTGTGATACTGTCTGGGGACCTGTTTCCCGACTACCTCTATATGAGTATATCTCTGAGCTTCTAATAGGTGACTTCCTTCAACTTAACCTACTGTTATGAATGACCTTATCTTCCGTATAGGCTTGACATTTCCTCCTCTTCTGATTGCCAGATTTCTAGATCTATTCCTTGCTTTTATTTGCTTTGTGGTCTCACCCAATACTTCTTCTGTTCTTCAGTATAATTCACTCCCTTTCTGGTAGATGTGGGTGGTTTGAGCCCCCCGACTTGTGCTCTACCTGAGGCTAGAGACCGGGGGGGAGTGTTACCTGCAGATCAGTTTGTCCATGCGATTCTCAATTTCCTATTAGGATTGAGAGTGTAAAAGTGTGACATCCATGAAATGTTTTCTAGTATTACCTTAAAAGTAACAGAGAAATGTCCTTCTTTTCTGCTCTTTTTTTAAAATCCAGTTGTTATCACTCTCCATCTTACCATATATTTTACTTATTTATCTTTTTTATATTTTTGTCTTCATAGAAGGTAAGCTTTATTAGGGTAGGATTTTTTGTCTTGTCCATTGATGTATCTCAAGTACTTGAAAGAAGGTCTAGCGTGAGTAAATCCTTGGAAAATATTTGTTAAATGAATAGGTGAATGAATGAATGGAATCAGACCTTAGTATCTTGCTATCTTTAACAGCTAAGTTACAAAAGTTATTTCCTAATGGTTTTAAAATGAAATTAACTAAGAAGAAATAAATTACTGTATCTAAGTGGATAATAATTTGTCAATAAAATTATTCTCTAGAATAGACAGTGTTGTGCTTCGTCAGAGAACTGGTATGTTTGACTGAGAGGATAAATTCTGTGAACTGAGTCAGAGGGGGGCAAGAGGCCAGAGTAGCTATTGTCCTAATTACTCAGCCTGTAGACCTCACGGAATTGGCCTGTGAATAAAGTACTCATCAGTTTCACAGACCTCTCTGCACAGATGGTTTCATTTGAATTGAGTCTTCATGCCTATTTCTAGGAGGTTTATGTGGATGTTTTTTGGCATGCCTGCCTGCTGTGTGAAGCTAATTCACCTTCAGGAAGATGCACACCAGACAGGCGACAGCGCAGAGCGTTTAAGTTCACTCCTCCCACTGCCATGTCAGAGGCTGATTGCCATGAAGACAGTTTCATGGAAACAATTTTATTTTGTATTTCTAGAATTGCCTTTGAATTAATTATTATCATTACATTGATGATCATAATCAAACTACAATGGAAATTCTCAAAATAAGTAGGCTTAAGAAAAACACAGATGTACTCTATCAACCAATCTCATAAAAGCCAATAACAAGTATTTACCATAGTCATTTCTGATATAAAGGGACATTGGTTCAATATTGGAAAAATCGTATTCATAAACACTTTCTAGGATACTGAGCAGTACCAACCAGCCCTGTGTCTTATTCAGGAAACTGCTTCCCCACAGCTCTGCTAATCTGATAAGTGGGCTTTGTAACCTAAGCTCGTGTCCTGTCCATGGTAAGGTGGTGAGGAGAGGGCATCTGGCTGAGGACGCACTAATCCGTGGACAGCCCTGTAACTGTGTGGTTGGGTAGGAAAGGTATGCCAACCTAATTTTCTTTCTCAAGAATTTGAACACAGAGAGTCAGAAAGAATTTATCAATTAGAACCAGAGGCAGAAGCTAAAGGGATGTGGTGAGAATATAAAAGCTAATACTTATTGAGTTCCTACCATGTGCCTGACACTACCTAGCACATTGCATGGGCTTTCTTTCAAATCTCCATAATGGCTCCATGACCTAAACACAGGGCCCAGGGAAGGTAAGTTACTTGGCTATGTAATAACTGGTGGGGCCATGATTCAAACCAAGGTCTATATGATTCCAGAGCCTCTTCTCTTAATTACTGCATGACACTGACTATAGATGAGAGTGAATTGGTAAAGGTCATGTTAAAGTTAAGAGGAAAGAAAATCCATGAGCAAATAGAGAGTACCAGTTCTTTGGGAGAAGAAAGTAGAATAAAATGGGCCAAAGGGAACAAGGATAGCTTGTGGAAAAACACATTTCCCAGATGGAAGGAAATCGAACTTGAACTTGCAAACAAAACCAGTTCAAGTCCCAAGAACTGCCTTGGCATAATATGGTGCTCCCCTATCAGGTCCGATTTCAAACCACATGTACCTCCTGCATATTACTAGAGAAATTGTCTATCTTTTGCCAATAAAAAAATCTTTTAAAAAGTTGTATGTACTAATTAACACCATAAATATCTATTTTTGAGGGAGAACAAACACAGTTATAACGTGTGTGCCGCAAGCGTCCAGTTCCTTCCTCCTGTTGCTATGCTCAGTTTCCAGCCTGTCTCTCTTGGGAATACTGGTACAGATGTGGGCCCCAGGGAACCAGGGCAAGGACACCTGATGCTCCTTTCTTATTTGGCTATCCGCTCACTGGGAGGGCCCTTGGCAATGAGGAATACTGTAGCTCCAGCTAAGTATCCAGAAACCAATGCCAGCTTCTTTCTTCTTATGCCCGAGAACTTCATTCTGTGCCTCATTCTGATGACTCAGGCACTTCCTAGAAAAACCAACCTTTCAGGGGATATCAAGGCTACAGAAAAGTACAGTTCTGCTCATAAGGAGGCCTGCATTCCCTGATCTAGCAAGGGAAATCAATCATGCATGCATGTATGGTATGCACTTCTGTTGTGAAGCATTGGTCCCGGGAGGTCATGCAACTGAGAGTGTGTGCTTCCTCACAGTATACCCAGGCAGCTCTCCTTTGTAACCAAGGATGTAAGGAAACCAAGAAGATCTTGGCTGAACTCTGAACTCCTAGCATCCCTGAATCTAAGAGCCTTCTCTACTCATGAAATAAGACTCTCATCTCCTACATTGGAGTTCCCTATGAAATCCTTTTCCTTTTCTTTGGATCCCTTCACTTTATTCATTGCCCTCACTTTGTTCTTTTGACAAGTCTGGGTCAAGTTTTATTCTTACTATCTGGACCACCTTAGAATCCTGTTTCTTTGAAAAGTGTAAATAAGAAATGTTCTATAAAGGAAAGACCAGAATGACCGAGTCAATGAATGAATTGATTCTTTTCATTTTACAAGGTCCCAGTAACCTCTCATCAATTAAATGGCAATGCACTTAGTGTCTGGTATGTGCTATGATAAATTAGATCTCTTAATGTCATATGAAACCAGGGCTTTCTAGAATTTCCTGAGATGCTCCCTACACATGTGTGTGTATGCTCCCTAGGGGACTGTATGCATGCTAGCTTTTTATAAGAAAGGGCAAAACTGCAATTTTTCCCCATTACTTCGATTACGAATGTTTGATCAACACAACCTCACTGTCCAATCCATCAAAATGTGCTTTTTAAATTAAAGTTCTAAATAATTAGAAGACTATAGGGCACAGTTTAATTTCAAAATATATTATTAGCCCTGGCTGATGTGGCTCAGGGGATTGAGCGCCAGCCTGCAAACCAAAGGGCCGTCGGTTAGATTCCCCAGTCAGGGCACATGCCTGGGTTGCGGGTTGGGTCTCCAGCAGGGGGCGTGCGAGAGGCAACCACAAGCTGATGTTTCTTTCTCCCTCCCTTCCCCTCAGTCTAAAAATAAATAAAATCTTAAACATATATATATTATTATATAAGTAAAAACTATTTTTGTGAGTTTAAAGAGTAGCATATTTGTGTGCTGTATTTATTATGTGCTATGAGTGTCGAGAGCCGACCAACAGCCGACCTTTGACACAGTCAGGACGGAGGAGGCGTGACTGCAAAGCAGAAGCAGCCACGGTTGGATCTCCTGGTCATCCCGCCTCGCAGGCCTACTGTTATTGATAGCTGGGGGTGGAATTTTCTGGCGTTTGTACTTTACTGCTAAAAACCTGCACAATTCCCCTGATGCTGCTCAAAAGGATTTGTTAATTATAGGACAAAAGCCCCCCCACCCCGCCCCCGGACCACTCCACCACTTCCCACTTCCCCTGTCTGGAAAGGTAATATTAAATCTAAGGCAGACCAGCCGCCAGAGAAATGGAGGAAAACTTTATTAAAAGTTCCCCCTGATTAGGACAGTACCTCCTAGAATTATTATGACGACTACCCCTCCTATACCCTGGACGGGGGTAATGATAAATGGGGATATATGGGTGAAAAGGCAGGGGAAATTAGCAAGGTGTTATGATTTAAGTACAAGGGAGCAAATACAGAGAAGTCTGAATGTATACAAACGGCGTCAATGCCCTCAGGCAGAGAGTTAACTATTCACCGAGGCAGCTAAATAACAAAGACTTCAAATTCCCTATAGAAAAGGTCGCTTTGTCTACTGAAACTTTTTGTAACGTTTATCTGCTCACTAAAACCTGGCAGACATTCCATTCTTGGTCCAGCTCAGACTTAACGTCCCATACATTTACACCTCTTTAAAGATCCCAACAGCCTTCCTGGTCAGAATGACCCTTAATTAGAATAGTTATAGAAGCGGTTCCTGCTACTGTGTTATGCTAATCGCAATGCATCAGTTCTTTGTTCTTTCCTTATGAAAAATAAAGTTCCTGAGCTTGAAAGAGGCATTCCAGACCCACAAGTCTGACTGTCCTCCTGCCCCTCAGCCTTGTGTCTGTCTCCGTTTCTTCGCCCAGCCGTGTCTCCTTCGGGGACCCTGAGACCCGCCGAGGCTGGTCCCCCGCATATGAGCATATATTCCTTTTATTTTTTTAAAGTCAAGTTTATTGAGATATAATTTAGATACAGTAGAATTCATCATTTTGGTTTGCATAATTTGATTAATTTAAACAAAACATAAAGTTATGTACCCACTGCTATAATCATAATATAAAGCATTTCCCAGCAGTTCCTGTATGCTCCTTTGTAGTCAATCCTTCCCCCAGTAATCAGCACTGATACGATTTCTGTTCTTACAATTTTGCCTTTTCTAGGATGATGTCCTCTAATAGAATCATAGAGGATGTTAGTTAGCCTTTTGTGCCTGGCTTTCTTCACTTAGCATAAGGTACTTGAAATTCTTTCATATTGCTGCCTATACTGGTAGCTTGCTTCTATTTAATGCTGAGTAGTATTCTATTGTCTGATGTATCATAGCTTATTAATTCACCAGTGGAAAGACATTTAGGTCATTTCCATTTTGGCTATTATTAACAAAGCTGCTATGAACATTTGTGTATAAGTCTTTGAGTGAACATATTTTCATTTCTCTTGGGAAAATACCTAAAAGTAGGTATTTATTTTATTTTGAAATGACTACAGACACATATAAAATAATACATGAAAACTGTAATTATATATATGAAAGAAGCCATAATATTTACTATATAAATTTTATTCTTGCAGATGAGATAAACCTATTCATTAGCTGGAAATACCTAATTATTACATGAACTAAGTTGTTCATTTTGGCAAGACTAACGTGTATATAATGTTTAATATTTTGGTCCTGCTGAAACTTTCAGAGAAATAATTCAGAAATTTCAGTGACACCTAAGCCTTTCAAATTTAACATTTTGCTTTTGTTTGTATATTTTAGACTAGGTATGATATGTGCTGCCTGCACCAGTTGCTTACTCTTTTTCAAGGATTTTGAATTTGAATTTCAAAGTTTTGAAAACCATCTTAAAACAATACATTTTCTATTTTCTCTATAGAACAATAAAAATTAATCACTTTTTCTTCATTAAAAGCCCAAGTCCTAAACATAAAATTGGTCAATAGAGTAAAAAAACAAGAATTTAGTTTAATTATCTTTTAATACAGGGTTGAAAAGCAATGTGGAGCGGTAAGAAGTTTGAGTGAGTCCCTGCCATGTCTTACTAGCTCATCACTTCACTCCCCTGCCCTTAGTGTTTGGGCCAGGGTGGGCATCTAGTCCTGCCTAGACCAACCACATGCTCTTCCACAGAAATCTGGATTGGGATTGAGCTAAGGCTGTGTATATGTGTCTGCGTCATCATGTTTAGGGACTGTGAGACAGCTATTTTTCCAACATTTAACTCAGAAGCAGAGAATGATCATCTGCAAGGAGGTATGAAGCAGATGTGCAGAGGAACCAAGAAGGGAGATGAACGCTCCCAGGGACTTTCTCAGCCCTGGTTTCAGTCTGCAGAGTCCAATGCTTCCCAAGGCCCAGAACAGTCTTTTTCTTGTGATCAGTGAAACATTTAGAGAACAAAATTCTGTTTTAACTGAATTTGATATGGTTTCTGTCTGTATCCAGTATTTTCACTGTAGCATCTCTGTTGAAAGTATTTTTGTCGCATTTTTGCAGCATAACTGATGGACTGTAAGGCCTTTTTGCCTTTAAAAAGATAAAATAATTGGTTGACTTTTTTTGTTTGTTTGTTTGACTTCATCTCTCCATTGACCAATCAACCACTGTAAATAAGATAAAGTAACTGGTTGACAGTTTGTTTGTTTGTTTGCTCATTTGCCTTCATTTCTCCACTGGCAAATCAATTGTCTTCAGATGACTTAGTATACTAAAGCTAGTTATTTAGTTTAGTTTCTCCGCTGATGAAGCTCTCACAGTTGCATTGTATTGTATTGTATTTAAATCTTAACTAGCTAACTTTCATAATGGTCTATACAGTGATGGGTAGAAATGGTGGTGGTCATAAAATAATTAGCATTTTTTCCTAATGACTATGATTTGCCCCAAGAGTTGGTTTCTTATTTTGGAACACACTACATTGGGAGGATAAAGAGAGGCCAAGGGGCCTCTTTGAGGGCACAGAGTTGAATTCATATTTCCCATAGAATGAAGACAAACTCTTAGTTATAATCCACAACATAAAATCACTTATTTATGCAGTATTGCCATGAATCTATACACATTTTATTTTATTTATTTTGTAAAAGACTTTATCTTTTTTTAGAGGGATGGGAAGGGAGAAACGTCAATGTGCGGTTGACTCTTGAGCACCCCCTACTGGGCACCTGGCCCACAACCCCAGCATGTGTCCTGACTGAGAATCAAACCAATGATTCTTTGGTTCGCAGGCTGGCACTCAATCCACTGAGCCACACCAGCCAGGGCAAATCTGTACACATTTTAAATGTATTCAAATATTTTGTATTTCATGATAAAGTCTTCTTAAGTTTATTATTTATTTTTTCCCGTTTCATTATGCCCTTTTTAATATTCCTCTTTTTTGTGTTATGATTTTATCTTTTTTTTTAGTAAAATTCCCTTATGGCTAATTGATTATGCAGCAAAACTGTTTTTGGCAAAGGTATCTACAGCAAAGGTGCTTATGGCAAAAACACCTAGAAGCACTTTCTGTCACTTGCCTTCAAAGAGCTTCTAAGTGCTGGAACCAGGGTCTTCCACTGCTTTCCTACTCACTAGTTATGGAAATTGGTAAGATTCTCAAATTCTCTAGGCTCTGGTGTTTTCCGGGCGTGGTAGATAAGAATGCAGGATTTCGAGTTAGGCAAAATTGACTTCCAATGTGGATCTTTACCACTTTTCATTTCTATGAGTTGAGGAGAGTTATATTTGAGTTCAGTTTTCTCTACTGCAAGGCAGAGATGAAAATAACTTAGAGTTTCTCTGAGACTTTCATAAGAGAATATTTATAACAAAAGATAATTCCTATTGTACAGCAAGGATTCAATAAATAGTAGCAATTGTCATTACTTATAATTGCGTAAATTTTTCCTTTCCCCTTTTCCTTCCCTCTCTCTTTTTCACCCTTCCTTCCCTAAATATTTTATTTTGCAATGTCATAAGCCTAATGTTGAGAATACTTCATCTCAATAAAGGTTAAGCATACATTCCCCTAAAAACTGGAATTCTCGGTGAGAAGACGGACTCATAGACAGAGTCATGGTGTCACTTACACCAGGTGCAATAACAGACATGTGTACAGGAGGGCACTCATCTGCAATGCAAGCTGAGGAGAGATGCAGCCAGAGTTCAAATAGCCCTTTCACAGTTTCATCGTTGATGAAAAACTGAAGGTGGCACACAAGGGGTATAGTCGACAACGGTGTTTCCTGACTTGAAAGCCTGAAGGGTAAGCTCTTTATGAAGTGCATCTTGAGATCTGGTGATGTCAATTCAGGCCCTGAGGTCAGATATATCCTGATGGTGTCAAGCTCCTGGGAAGAATTAGTCCGGGCTGCGAAGGTTCCTGACACAACCCTTCTAAAAATGACAAAAGGTTACCATATGCTTGACAGGCAAATGGCCAAATGGTCTCTGATAGGTTTCCTCTAATAGCCTGTAAAATTCACTTGATCTTTCTTGTTGCAAAGGCAAATATTTTCTTAACTTATAACCTAAGGCCTATATTCCAATGAGTAGTGTCTGTTGTCCAACTTCAGAGAACTCTTTGGCAACAGTCAAACGTACCAGCTTCAAGGTTAAAGCAAGATTGACTCCCCTAAAATTTCACCTCTGAACTAAAGTTCCACTTCCTATGTAAGTCAGAATCAGTGTTGCATTTTGCTAGTCTTTTAAATAAAAGTAAATTACCCGTTTTGTCTCTTTTAATTCAGAAGTATCTTGCTGTACCTATCAGATTTCTTCCAAACATGCTGACACTGGTGAAGATTTACGTATATGAAATAAAAACAGTGTGGTCCACATGGGTCACAGTGAGTGTATCTGTTTCACCATTTGCTTGTAGCAGCTGTGCATACATGATGCCCACCTTAACCTGCCCGTAGTAACTATAACTCCAGCATGCTCTCTGACAGAGTTCTCTCTGTAGAACAACACTGAGGTGTTTGTGTTGATAGTGGCAGTTACTTGAGGGGAAGAAATTTGTCTTCCATGTTTCTGTTTCCTAAGAGCACCTTGCAGATGGTTCTGCTTCCACTCACTGCTCAATGAATACCGACTGGCAGAATTTCCTCAGGGGCAAATTGGGGATAACGAGTTGGCTGCCTTGGCAGCCTGTGTTTCTTCTGGAGGCTCCAAAGGAGAAATTGCACTTCATTGAACCTGGGGCTTCATTCTTCACCATTCAGCCTGTTTCTTCAAGTTGTTTCAGTATCTGTAGCTCAGAGGGAACTTGGGCGCCTGACTGTTGGTGGCTGCTAGGGTTTTTTCAGTTCGAGAGATCATGGCATCTCTATCAGGTTTTGGAAGCCATGCACTCTCAGTGAAGCTGAGTTTCAAAGTATTCTCCGGCTGCTTTATATTAATTATAGCTCTGGGGAAGATGTCCTATTTTTCTTCTCTCTTAGAGCTGACTACCAGTTCTTGGTCAAGTGATTCCCCTGAAAAGTATGATTTAGTAAATTCTCTTTTTTTTTTTTTTTTTGTGGGAACTGTTTTATTGGAAGGTTGCAGAAAACCTACTGGAAATGATGAACTCTATCCAACAAAAGTCCCAGTTGTGTTCTTGGAATTCACAATCAGGGAGACTGTGACCCTGTGTGTGACCTGGGCCCTCTCAGAGTCCACAGGGACCACTCGTCTGTAGTTAGTTATACAGAGGAAAGTTGGCTGCTGCAGGCAGTGGTCTGGGTGCATAAACACAGAAGAAAACAG